>JAKTWD010000062.1:0-29118 GCA_030581935.1 Metschnikowia corniflorae | reverse complement strand
ACGACTTGATCATCCACTTCATGAAAAGCAGAGCGTGGGCCGTGACCGCTTTCTTCTCGCATTTTTCAATGACACTGCCCATTGCGTTCAAGTAGAGACCAAGACTGGTGGCACTGTCGAGGCCATAGACGTCGTCGTCCAACACCAAATTGCACATGGCCTGCAACATCTGTGCACCTTCGATGTGCTCCACCATCAACGCCAAAACACCAGCTCTTATCGCGCTTTCGACGAAGTCGCTCATCAAAACCGCCTTGATCATAGGACCCAAACTGGACCCGACAAATGCAGGCATTCTTTTGACAAGACACGAGAAAAGCATCAACACCGCGCCCTGTAACAACCGGTTCTTTTCACTTTCCTCATCGTTTTCGTCCAGATCGTCCGACGCGTCCGTGTCCGACAACGTCGAGTTCCAGATCTCAAGTGCAGGCACAAGAATCTTGGGGAAGTGCCCGATACACTTGACGCCAAAGCAGTTGACCACGCTCGTAATGGCGCCCAAAGACAGCACAACGATCTCGACGTGTTCACTCAACAAACCCAGTTTGGAGGTGACGACACGAAGCGATCCAACCAAGAACTTGGCGTGGTTCGAACTCGCAAGCTCGGGGCTGACCGCGTTCAACCGATTGACAATGGTGGCAAACGTGTCCAAATAGGCCTGCACCAACTCCGGGTTGGTGGCAGTTTCCACAACACTGACCAAAACAGGCAACAACTTCTCGGCGACTACATCGTTGATATTGTCGTCGAAGGATGCATGTGTGACCTCGGCCTCGAACCGCTGCCCGGCCAAAAGCGCAAAGTTCTTCGCGACTTTCACTGAAACGGCATCTGAAACATTCAGCAACGCGCCCAAAGTGGAAGCAATGTAGTGGCTCAAGGGGAGGAGGTTCAAGACGCTCTTGAGCAGGCCGTACAACTCTTCGGCGACCTCGAAACCACCTTCCTCAACACTAAAAAGCTCCAACGACGCCAAAATAGCGGACGTGAGCTGGCTGGTGGCGCTCAAAATGGACTCCCGGTCCTCGGGACCACTCTCGTCGTCAAAAAGAACGAGCGCCACCTTCATTTTCAAGGAGACTGCCGAAAACGTCGTGTCCTCGTCCGCAGCCAAGGTCCTGTTCAAAAACCGAAGGAGTCTGGCCTTCAACGCCACCAACTCTTTGCCGCCCAAACTGACAATCGAGGCGCCGTAGATGGACCGAGCACTCAACGCGGCAAACTCATCAGAATCCTTGTCTATGGCACGCGACGGCACGGCTTCCCACAACAGGTAAAACCCCTGGAATCCCTGCAAACACTCGTGTGCCGAGAACGTCTTCAACAACAGCGTGATGAAGTCGACCAACGCGTCGCACTCGTGGCTCTTGTTGCGCCCGAAATTATGTGCGAACTGCTGCCCGACCAAGAACAAAATCGTGGGCAACGCCTGTGTGCACCCTAGCGTCTGCACCAAAGTAACAAACAACTTGACTCGGCGGTGACGGGGTATGTGCTGGAACGCGGAGACGAAGCTGGTGAGCAAAAACTCGATCTCGGTCTCGGCAGAGCTGGACGCCTGGGTGATTGCAGGCACGACCTTCGCAATAGTTTGCTGTAACGCCAGGCTCAGGAACTCGTCGTCCTGGCGGATCGTGTGTGCGCCCATGAACGTGAAGATGGGCATCACCGAGTGCAAAATGATCTCTGGAGCAAGGGACGCGAGTTCTGAAATGACAAGCAACAACCGATTCTGGACCTGCGGCAGCTGCGAAAGACGGATCAGGCCCACAATAAGGTCCGCCCGGATCACGTTCAGGTCGAACTTGTACTTCTTGCAAGAAGCCGCCTTCTTCATGTCGACGATCGTGAGCAACATGCACGATGCCAACGTTTCCTGCGCGTACAACACGGGCAACTTGCCGTCGTTGCAGAGATAGTCCAAGTCGGTGAGAATCTTGAACATTTCCTGCAATAGCGCCGGAGAAGCCAACGCCGAAGCCAATCTTCGCAACTGGCTCTCCAACACGTCCAAGATCACCGAGAGCTTGCGCAAATGGTGTGCGGCGATGGTGCTGATGTCGTCACGTGCCATGTTCTTCTGTGTGCTCAGCGACAGTCTTCTCCTTCGTTTGGCCACGCCTTGTTCCGGGACCTGTTGCACGATGTTGACCGTGTTGAGGAGCGCGATCATCAGCTTTTGCGAAAACTCGATGGTCTGCAACGTTTCGAGCGGATCGAACGCGAGCTGCGTGTCGTTGTCGCTCACAACCAACTCCACCATCTCGTTGCAGATTTGCAACTTATGTTCGGGTTCAAAAGAGGGGAAAAGCGCGATGATTCTCGCGTTGGCCGCAAGCTGCAAGGACCCCTCGCCCGAGAGCGCCTCCAAGAACCAGCTGATCTCTTTGGGGGTGTTTTTTACGCTAATGCCTCCACCCACCATCTCAACCACCGCCTTCTCGACATCCTCAAAAGGAATCTTGGCCACCAGCGCCTCGCGGGCCCAGCTTGACGTGTTTTTCAGAAACTTTTTCAAATCCTCGACAAAAACAAACCGGTCGTCGGAGCCGTTTTGGGAAATGTTGCGCTGTGCCACCACTGCCCAAGCTCTGTACTTGATAACCAAGCACAAGGACGGAAGGGACCACTGGTTGAGCACAAACGTTCTGAGCAAAACGGACCCGAACTTCTTCTGGCCAGACCTAGCCGCTTTGAAAAGGCCGTCGAACACAAACTGCGCGATACGTGACGAATCTACCAACACGTTACTGAGGTAGTCCTTGTTTTCGAAAAGCACCTCGAGCAAGGTGTTTCCGTCCTGCGGGGAAATGATGGACCGCTGCCCTGCATCGACGTCGCCGTAGATCTGGTCTTCCAAGAACAACGAAAGTTTTGCCTTCTTCCCCTCTTTTTTGAGCGTTTTAGACGTCAACGCTCTGATTTGCTCGAGAACCTTCAAAGTGTGCGTCTTGATGGCCTTGCTTGCGTCTGCGAGCACTAGCAAAAGCACCGGCACCAAGAGGTAAAACGCGGTTTTGGGCTCTTTTTTAGAGAGTTTCTCGATCTTGGTCAGCACACACTTCAACGCCATCAAACGGATGTTGGTGGGGACCGCAGGCGTCAAGGCAAGCCTCAAAAGAAACGAGCACTGGGCATCTGGGCCCGCGGGGATTGCCGTTGCTGTGAAAAGAATCAACGCCCGGATCTGGGCCGCGACCTCCATATTAGGGATGCTCTCCAACAACACCGCGGCCAACTTTTCGAACTCCACGGAGCTCGCCGCGCCAAAAAAGGAAGATGTGGCCGTCCGCGCCGCGCCGAACCGCTTCACCAAACTCTCGTCGGCGGGCGCCTCGGCGATCTGCACAGAGTCGGCGTCATACTCAACCGCGTGGACATCGCCGTCGGTCAATGTGCGCGAGAGCACCATCTCGAGGTCGCCCAAGGTTTTGTGGCGGGTGGCCAACACGGCAACGAGCCTGTTCTTGTCGGATTTGACCATTCTCTCGAAACACGCCACGGCACGTGACTTGACCGCTGGGGCGAACGGCGTCTCGAGCGCCAGCAAGAGCTTGGAGGCGAGCGTTTCGAAAATGAACACGGATTTGTGCACATTGAGGAGGGGCAAAACGTCCGCGGCGCCACCGTCTTCGTGGTTGATCTTGTCTGCAACGAAAAAGTACAAGAACTTTTGGAGGTGGTACTGGTCGTCGTCGAGGCTGTGCAACAAGTGCTCGTTTTCCAAAAGCAAGTAAACGGGCAAGTCCTCAAACACAGCAACATCCGTGGGGACGTCCTGCTCGTTGTAAAAGTTCCACAACTGGCCCAAGAGTATCAAGGTCTGTCTCTTCAACGGGGCTGAAAACGCCAACGAGCTGTGCAACACCGAGCGCGTCAAGGAAAACACAAGGTCGTTGGAAAGCGGCACGATCGAGCACAACACCGAGAGGATCGCGTAGATGGTCAAGCGCACGTCAGAGGCCAAAGTCGACGAAAACTTGAAAACATGGTCCTTGAAAAACTCGACCAGGACCTCCAAAATCACCGGGATAAACTGCTCGTTGAGCCGGGCCGTGTCGCGCGCGTGCGACGCCAACACCTGCGCCGTGTTCAGCAAGTAGAACACCAACTGCTCCTTGTACACCGTCTTGTTCCTTAGTGCCTCTACCACGTACTGCAGGTAGAGCCGGAACAACGCCACGTCGTTGTAAAAGCACTTGAGGATGGACGACGCAGGCGGCGGAGTCATCGACTCCTTGTACCCGATAATAGGGGCGAAGATGGCCGGCCACGAACCCTTGGAAATGACGCCCATGAACCTGGTAAACACTGGTTTGTTGTGGTACGGCAACGCGGCAAGAAGCAAGCGCTCCGGCTGATGCACGTTGATGTGGTACCGTCTGACAAGCCACTCCAACGCCTTTAGCGCCGGACTCAAAGCGAAAAAAGGCGCTGCAATATTGATGAAAGCATCGGCGTTCTTCTCTGCCTGTGCCACCACGTCTTTCAGCAGCACGTTGCGGTCGAAAGTGAGCGAGGCGGGTGAGAATAGCGTGGCCTGAAACCTGGCAAACCGCCCGTCGATCTCAATGAGCTCCTCCAACCCCTCACATGCAATCTGATAAATGTACTCGTAATCTTGGGCGGCTGCGACTTTGGGCTCGAAAATGAGCGATTGCGAGTGCACGAAACCGCGGGTTTTCCTGTCCAACGCCACCGAGGCGTTCTTGGCGCCGATCACCTGGAGCTGCTGCGATAAACTGCTCATGGTGGGGTTTGGGGTGGTGGAAAATGGAAGGTGGGAAGGGGAAGTTTTGGTGATGAGCACCTGCATGCGGCGTGAAGAGAAGAGACCGTGAGGGTCACGTGATACGATGGGTGCGTCGTACCCAGGCTTGTTAGTAAGTAGTATTTTTAATATTTTTCGCGATATTTTTGCTAGAAATAATATTTTTCCAAAATGGTCTTATTTTTATGCATATTTATTCTAGTAGTAGTAGTTTTTATGCAAGTATCTTTAATATTTTTTTCAAGAAGGTGCACCTGCACACTAATAGCGGAGAGCGAAAATTTCCAATATCACAACCAGTGTTGCGCGTTACGCCAGAATTCCGCCAAAATTCCGATTTACGAAATTAGAGGCCAGCGTAATTACCACCATTTTTGAAATTACGTTTTCTGGAGCCATCGTAATCACCATCGTAATCACCATCGTAATCGTAAATCGTAATTTTGGCGTAATTTTTCGTGATTTTTTCGTAATTTTTTCGTAAATTGTTCACAATCTTACCGCAACAAATTCAAATTTAAAACATGGAAACACGCTACCGAAAATTGCCATAACATGAAAATTACAGTACCATAATATTTATCAGTATGAGACAGTGATTAGCTAAATTACTCTCATTTGTGGGCAATCTCTCCACTTAACACTTTGAACGTGTGTTGAGATTATGGATTTATGTATTTACTTACTTCAATACTGTGTTCGTAGAGATCTAAGCGGAACGTATTTTGTTTTTGTCAAACTGAGTGCTGTGTGAAGGAATGAGCTGTTTCGTGCCCAAATAGAGCTGCTCGAAAACAGCGAATCTATCCGATCATCATAAATGCATGTACTCAATTGATCTCGACAACTTCACCAGCGTCGACTTCCATCTCATCATCATTGTCCTTGATCTCTCTTGCAACCTGTTCGCATAACTCCACGTCATCTTCAGTGTTCTCATCATCAGATTCCACACCCAGTTCAAAGTCATGTGGCCTTCTTTTCCTCACCTTGTCGTTGACCACTGCCATCATTTTGGTTGTGACTGGGAAAACTTTATTTTTCCTCTTTGTGATCATATCGCCGCGGTTTGAAAAAAGGGATTCTGCCGGCGCAGACATAGCTGGAATAGCCAAAATGTCTTTTGCAAGCTGATAAAGTATAGGAAATTGTTTCTTCCTGCTGCGATAATAATCGACGATATCGGATTTCTCAGTTTTTTCAAAAAGGGAAGCCACGAATTCGTTTTCTTCGTCCCCAGACCCTTCATGGTCACTAGGATAAGGGAAGTTTACTCTGCCTGGCCGGTTGTCACTTTGTGAGCCGTGTTCGATAGTCACCTCATTTTGCTGTCTCTGTGCTCCATAGTTGGTTCGTAAAGTACATCTTTCAAATTTTTCCTGATGCAACTTACCAAGACACGCGGGAACGATTCTCTGGTCTCAAAATATTTGAGTTTGTACTTTGGATCAAGAGCGGTGGCGATATAGAGGACAACCCTGTAACCAAAATCTGAAAGCAGACGAACTTAGAGTTTTTGACTCATTGGAATTGAATTTAGCCTGTGAACAAGACTCATCCGAAGAGATACCCGTCACCGTAATTGAGCACGCAGAATGTGAAAGTAGGCTTAAGAGAAGGCGGCGTGAATGAGGCGACTTGTTCTCGTTTCTTTTTTTTTTAAATCAACGAGCGTGGAGCATTCGACTATCGCAAAATTGACGGCCGTGAACACGTGCATGTTAGGTGCTTCTGCTTAGGGCTCTAACCGAATATCTGAACAAGATGTGCAGCACTGGTTAATGAGCGACTCACTGGAGAAAGACCTTAAAATACCGTGAAAATCGCCATAAAATCGTAAAAGAATTGTAAAACATCCTTAAAAAAATCGTATTAAAATTTAAGTAAAATGTATTACGAAAAAGTTACGATTTACGAAAATGGGAGTAGTCGCAATCGTTAATCGTAATCGTAATTCTGTAGCGTAAGAGCGTAATTCTTATTACGATTTACGAAAATTTACGCCAGCGCGCAACACTGGTAGTAGCCAGTGTTGCGTCGTAGGCGATGTTAACCTCGTTAACGGCACCTTACGATGGCAGACCCATCACGATCGTAAACATCGTAAATATTTACGTATTCTTTCATTTTCGATAAAATCGAAAGAATTTTCGATAAAATCTGTATGTCTTGAAATTGTCCGTTTTTTTCACATCTTCAACATGGACAACAAAACTAAGCACCAAAGCCTCTCTGAATCTCTCTTTTATGTCATGATGACCATCAATTGTACACTTCGTTTGTTTATTTTAACATTTTTTCTGAATTTCAATTTTGACATGATCACCTGCTTCCATTCGCCTGAAAGAGCGCTTTATCCAGCACTTCTTTCTCTCCAACAGCACTCTATCCAGGTCATCCCCCAGGTGTTCGCCCAAGTCTTCGATCTTTTTTAAAATTTTCACAAAGCCCACAGGATGCGCCCGGTTCTTGAGAGAAACCAACATCTTTGCTCTAAGTGCCAGCAATTGCTTTCTTTTCTTTGTAACCACATCGCCCATCTGTGAAAAAGAAAGCTTCAGATGGCGCAGTCATACAGACAAACCTGGATAAGCCGGATCTAATTGAGCATGGCATTTTGTCCGCCTTAACCAATAAAGAATTAATTCCGGTATATAGATCAGGTGGTACTGCATAATTCAGCTTTGTCCTGCATGCCTAGCCGCGAGAGCTATACACCACTGTTATGGGGATGTTCACTAGAAGATTTGTAATAGCGAGGAACTTAGAGATGTTTGATATTTAAGCTGTAAACAAAATACATTTCCACTTTAATGAGCCCCTATGTATCTCTTTTTGAGCCTTTTTTTTTGTATTTGGCTAAGGATTTTTCTTCTGTCCATTATCCGAACTATCATTCATAAAAATCCGAGCAGAATTGCGGATGAACACGCGGCTACGCGACCGGAGGCAGGTTGTTGAGATTTTAATGCAATTTTGGAACAATCTCACGATGCTTTGGGTCTTGTCCATGCCGATTTCGCTTTCAAAAGAGCCCCCTTTTTTTAAGCGGGATTTCTGGAAAAATTGTCCTCTTTAATCAATAAAGAGAATCGCGCCTTATCCAAGTTTTTTGACCATGGTAAAATTCCTTAACTATGTGCACTTTTTTTTTCGTGCGGCTTTCCGATTCAACGCGAGACCCTGTTTACAAAGCGTCCGGCTTTCCCAGGTTTGACTGTAGCTGGACTTGTTAGAAAGTCTTTGCCCATCCTAAAGAAGCATAGAAAAATGCTCGATAAACGTTGTTGGGTTGTCTGACTCTCAACTCTCTTTTTAAAATTATATTAGACGTAAGTTCGTCATACTCATCGTCAAAAGGTTCGCATTCATGAAACCAGCCGGAGCGATCACGCTTAGCGAGAAGTTGAATATGAGGCTCGTTCTGTGCTTCTCAAAGATTCTGATTCTTTTTCAAATTATTTTTATGGCTTTAATAAGCAATCTTCAAAACGTTACAGCCTCCGAAACGATATACCCTGCAAAATTTGTTGTTCGAAAAACTTGAGCTTGCGTCTGGGATGATGTCCCCCAGATCTTTCTCATGAATGGAAAAGTATTCATGAAGCTTTGTATATGAAGCATCGATTCCTCGAGCAGGATACGGATCTGAGTGTTTGAGCAGTTCCGTCTTTAAACCTTTAACGTTCTCGAGAAGGTTATGAACGTAAGGCATGGTCAAGCCGATAGTAGATCCGTTGCTAGCTTGTCGATGAAGGGTTGAGGCTTCCAACACGGAGAAACCTCTCTAAGTATTTCCATTTGAGCTCACGAGTTTCGGAACTTTCGGGACCCAAATACTTCTTAACGAGGCGCCCAACTTGTGCCGATGCATACTTGATGTTCTCTTTTGAAATGAAGAACCCCCTGAATCGTTTTGGATGTCGAAAGCCAGCGAGTTTTATTCTTCAATATCAACATTTCCGGACCATGCTGGCTTTTGTCTTGCAATTTTCATATTTCGGTCTGGCCTTTCAACGTTGTCTGAAAAATTGATTTACTACGAACACCTTTTGCAAGCCTTCGAACGAGATTGGGTAGCAGCTTCACAACTCCATTCGAATGGTTTTGAGAACATGCCATGAACTATAAGATGGATATTGGGGGGATTCTTTGATCAACTTCCTGATGCTCTCAATACACGCTCGGGAATTCTGCTTCCTGAAAAGCGTGTAATGCAAAATAACATTTGTGGGTAAGTTTGATATTTGACCGGCGCAACGTATATCACCATCGATTTGTGGCTCTTTGTTTCGAATTGGTCGAGAAAAACGTTTAAGACTGCTGCAATTTCTCTCTTGAGAGATCAAGTACGGCTTCACAAACCAAAACATTCAGTAACGTCCGGGACTGGCGAGAACAATACTCCCCATGTTATGGATTTCACTTTGAGCACCTCAAGTCCAACCACGTGATTCTTGAGTTCAAAAAATTTATCAAAGAAGGTAATGTGATCCCCAAAAGCTTGTTTCGATTACGAACTTTCCACTCATCAAGTGTAAGAGCGAACTGGCCCTCATTCAGGGCAACCTCCTTTCTCAAGGCATCCACTTCTGTATAGTACATTTCCTCAAGCGTCTATGTGATCAGCGAACACAATGAAATTTTTGAGATCCATTTCTTGAGCATTTCAGAATTTAGTGACAGGTCTACCAGTCAATCGGACATTGTGCAGAAATCTGGCAAGATTGACGGGTTTATAACAGTTGGGCTCACCAGATGCGCACTGAGATTTGCAACCGTTGCAGCCATGGAGCTTATCGGAGATTGCAGGCCCGTACACCAGCGAAGGTGGGCAGTTTGGACCCCGGCGAATTTCAGCAAGTTTTTAGTTATTTGGTTATTTTTTCAGTTCAAATACGATTCTGGGGAGACATTAAGGGGGGATCGCTGATTAATTTTTGATTATCGGGCGTGAATGGCATCCTGATCTGGCTTAATTTTGGCACCAGCTTGGAGGAAACATAGGCATAGCGCGATATGCGGAGCGCATTCTTCACAACAGAAAAGGAAATTTCGATGTAGACATTCTCAAGATCGATACTCAGAAGGAGCACACACAGGCTGATGCGCTTGAAAGGCTAAAGATTTGCATTATCTCTTGCACAGGGCACAAAACAAACGGGAAAATCGGCTAAGAGTGCGCAAAATGACCGCCTTTTCATCTCCCCTTCGTCTACGGAGTACCAGTCAGCGGCCCCTTCGGTCGACGACAACAAAGCCTACGAAGACAACAAGTAGATGACGTTGAACTCAAAAGTATTCAGCTCGTGCAAAGTCCTCGATGGAGTCTCATTCGACGTGACGAGCACGGACACGAACTCTCTCAACTCATTTGGGATCCATTTTAACGACTCCAACTTGCACAATTTGAGACCTCTTTCATATCCGGGATCAACAGCAATGTTTACAGAACAGATACATGGATATCATATTGAAAAGGGCACGGTGAGTGATGCTGCACACAACCGTCCCCTTGATCTTCTGGCCTGAAGCTGTTACGTTTGCAGCTATCTTGAACTTGAGTAAAACCACACAGGATGATTTGACAGGGTTATCAGAAAAGTTACATGATACGTTATTGATTACAGTCATCTGTTTAAATTGAACCTGAAAAATCTGTAGATCGCGGGACTTTCTCTCTTCGCTTGATCTTTCCTGGAAAAGTTTGACAGCTTTTTGTCCTCCTTGGGGTAAAAGTCGGTTATATGTCGGCCGAAAAGTTCTAGTTCATCAACAAGGTTACAAGCAAGAAAGGAACTACGGTAACTCGATTTGCCACTTTCAATTTCTTCATGAGCTTGCTCACTCGGGGAAATCGACGTTCGTTTGTGCTTAGTTCGGATATGATGTGCTAAAGTGGAAGTGTCTAAATATTTGGAATACGTGTGAGGCACTATGCACTTTTGGCCCGACATTATACGTGCGTCACCTTTATGATTCACACAGCTTTGTTCCACTATGAAGTAACCAACTTTAAACACGGCCGATGTATGAGTGGAAGGGTGAAGGGATACGGAATCAGGAGGCGTACTAAGTTCTCGACTTGCAAGGATTTCAGAAGAATCTCGTGTCTAGGAAATCTCAAAAATGCAGAAGTAGACCGGCGAGACAGGCAAGAGCAAATCGCTTGGATAACTACAGCTTTGGCGCTTGGGGCTTTCGTTTGCACTTGATTATCGTGACTTGGTTTCTGCAAAAGTCCATGTTCTTCGTTCCTTGAATATCTTTGCAGCCACCCAATCAGAACCAGCCTGATACACATTGAACACACCTTGTAATGTGGCGGTAAATATTGTTACGACAGGCCCTTCGTAAGTAATAAATCACACCTGTGAACATACTTCTCGACCACCTTTTGTGTCAGGTAGCACAAACGGTCTCCGTTTCGTCAGCCCTTGAATCTCGGGTTTTCGGTGACTGGGGCTACATTTTTGATTTTGCCCACTGAGTTTGTTACCAATTTGTCAGCTTGGGCGTCGTTTCCCCTAGCATACTTGAACGCTCCACTTTTTGTTCAAATTTTTACCAACCTTATCGATTCCAACACTTCATCAAATACCAACCGTGCCCACCTTTACTCGATCCTGATATCATTCAATACCACCGATTTCGTTGAACATCTTTCGACTTACTACTTCCCACTTCAGGGCTCCCAACCATCATCTAGTCCGAGAGGGGCCCGAAATCCACCAGCTCCGAAAATCAAGATTCCATTGAAACATTCCACATTGACTCACGCCTTTCACTCTCACGCCATCAGCAGTCCTTCAAGAGAGTAGTAATCCGAAACAATCTTATCGAACAATATCTACATCTTCACATGGACCACTTCGTTTTAGAGTCTCAGCAGTCCACTTCGTTAGGAAAGTCGCCATTCCATGTGGCCATGGGTACACTCCATCTGCCCCTACTGAATTTTTCTACCACGTTACTGCTGCTCAGACCGACCGATGAGTGGCGCACCTCACCCACACACTCAATCAAATCCAGACTAACTCACTTGCCTCGCACCAGGCCGCATTCTAATCGGCCAAGATTTCTTTTGATCCACGCCACACCGCTGTCCAATTCCGAGAGGGCGAAGAAGTAGACTGCCTTCACTCGGAACATTATCCAGACGCTTACAGAAGTCAACTCGAACGCAAATTTCGCACCCAGACTCCAATCGACTTAGTCTCCACCTTCGCGCACGAGCACAAGTTGCATCCTATTTCTCGCCTACTGCCAAACACCGCACCACTGAGCTAAGAAGTGGTTAAGTCATCGTTTCAAGTAAGAACCCTGACCCGAAACTGGCCGAGATGTCAGGTAGGACATAACCACACGCGGAATTCCGCTATGTCCGCATTTACCCGCTCCTCATTCGCCGCTTCGGCACACGTCACCTATATAAGCACCAGTCTCCCACGTTGGGGATACTGGAGCTCTTTTTACTGATCCTTTATTTAGAAGTTTCACCGTCACTTATAGTTTTCTCGTATCAAGTTTTACTCATCGCTCTGAGTACTCTCAGTACTCGCTCAGATAACTCTGACATTTTGCATGTCGGGAATAAGTACAAGGCGCGGATAGCATGGACCCAGCGGCGGATCCCGGGATGACAAACTAACGGAGACGTGTGAGTGCTTTGAAGTAACTCAGGTAAGTGACTCCGCGAGAGACGGTCGTGGCAGTCGAAGAGACAGATCAAGGGAATAAGCGCGGTTGGTATTCGTCGAAGTGGTGGAATCGGTAAAGTAGGTATAGGGTTAATAAGAAAAAATATCGACACTTGCAAATGATAAGGAAACCAATTGCAATCCGTGCTATGAGACCGAGAATGTAATCTCTAGTCATCGTGCCTAAGGCAGATCAATATCTTCCCTGCAAGAAGGTATTGCAGTCTTGTACTCACTAATAGAGTACATTTTCGCCCTGATGAGCACAGCCGAATACATCAAAGTAGATTAATTGCACGAATTATTGGAAAACCTCGCATTTATGACTGCCCTTCTTTTGTAAAAAAAGGAGATCCTCTTGTATACTTGACCAATTTCTTGTTCCTCGTGTTCCAAGGAACCTGAGTATCTCTTATGATACAATCGACGGGCGGTTTTGAAACACGACTTGGCTTTCGAATTGCGCCATACGTAATAGCAAAGGTGTCAACAATGATTCCATCCTCAATGGAGATTGTATGTGTAACAAAGTCCATACATATTAGGTAAAAGCACATCATTAATGTGACTGTACATCTCTCTCGGGTTTGTCCTTTGAAAGCCAAAATGACATTGAATACTGGAGTTGACCATGGAATCTGGTATTCTTGTTTTTTGAAAGAAACAGATATGTATTGAAGGGTGCCGCTTACCTTAGCCGTGGGCGAAAACCAGTGATGGTATTATCTTCATTCCCCTCGAATAAATATCTGGAAATTTGAGATTATTCGAGATAACATCTCAAAAGCCCCGTTGTTTCGGATACGAAGATCTTTAAAATTTATTTCGGACATCCGAGGAATATCTCAGATACTCAGATAACTAGAGATTGTTCGGCACTATCTGGCATGCAACGTTTTATAGAGAGTAAAGAAACCCTGGTGTGGTGCAACTACGCCTTGTCTCCACCCAGAAACACCTGTTCAGACATCATTTCTTTATAAACTCAGAGGTCTAGCCCTTCACAATCAAACTTTGAAAATTAGTCATGTTTTGTTCAAAACTCGTACCTTAATCGATCTTTCTGTAATCACTTGAATCGGAGACGCTCCCCGGAACGCCGTCTAATTTAGTACCTTCTTGAGCCTGAAATCAACATTCCCCATCTCAATCAATTCAAGACCATGTCTTGAATTCAAAGTCTCTACACCGTTCAACTCTGCGTCGCTTGACTTTGGATGACGCCAGGAAACCATAGTCTCTGCATCGCTGAAAGCTGTATCGCTGATGTGGTAAACCGGTGTAGTATCCAAAGACCCTGCTTCGCTCTCTTCTAGGCTCTGCGTACGACTGGCACAAGGATCCTTCAATCCTGACCGATTCTGCAAATCACTGTTGTCAGCACACTCTATTCTCGTATTCAGTGAGCATTGCTCTACTCGGGCCTCAATTTGCTTTCTTCTCCACCCATCATCCACGTCTTGTAAGTTGACGATACCGTTAAACTTCAAATCGCCCACACCACTCCAATATTGCGTCGAGTTCGAGACTTCGTTGAGATTATCCCAAATTATCTGAGAAAAACTGATATTATTTCAAATATATGGATATCTGAGTAGAATATCTCGGATATTTCAATAGAGAAAAGTTATTTCAGATAATCAAAAAAGTGAGAATTTGCGATATTTTGAGATAACCATCCGGGTTTCGTTTTCATCAACAATTCAGATTGATTCTGATGAATGACAACCGCCTGTTTCCCTCCCGAATCAGCCCATCGAAAACAGCGGATACCAGTGACCCCCTCGCCCTCACAATCACGCAATTATATTTCTTTTTTTGAGGACCTGCGTCGCTAACAGATAAGCAGGGGTTTGCGCACGGCACTTTGACACCCTCGCTTAGTGTGGCTCAGGCGGAAAGGTTTGGGGTTTTCCGGTGCATGCGATCATTGAGACGCCCACCGTATGAGCGCATGCGTCACACGCATTCATAGATCTGCCTTAGGCTAATATTCCGCGCATTTTTCAAAAAGCACAGCCGAGGCCCTGATCAACGGAGCAGACGTTTTCACCAGACTTTCAATTTATCAGCAGGGTGAAAGCCACAGAATCGGCCAAGAAAAAGCAAAATGTGGCTCTGGTGCGTACTGCAGACACCGGCTCCGCATCGCAGATCTGCATGCACGGCTGATAATGTCACGTGGCTGTAGTTATCCAGCACAATATATATCGGGATATCCCGCCAGAAAATGATTCTGATAAAAGTTTGAGCTCTTCGATTGAGAAAATAAGGAAATCCACAGTCCGAGACTACTCATTCACTATGGGAGAAGCATACCCCCATATTGTGACCCACACATCCACGCCAACAAAGACGGATCCCGATGTGGAAAACTACAAGAGCGCAGACGCCAGCGAACGGGCCGATTTCGTGCTGGAATTAGACTCCGACTCGTACACCGAAGGAGAGTTGAAACAAGGGTTGAAAAACAGACACGTGCAGTTGATCGGGTTGGGCGGGGCCATCGGAACAGGTCTTTTCGTGGGATCGGGCCTCGCCCTATATAGATGCGGGCCCGCGGCGCTCTTTGTGTCGTACGTCGTGTTGTGCATTGTGGTGTGGTTTGTGATGAACGTGCTCGCGGAGATGGCCACGTTCCTCCCCGTGCCAGGCGCCGGAGCGCAGCAGTTTATCAGCGACTACATCGATCCTTCGTTTGGGTTTGCCCTCGGGTACAACTACTGGTACTGCTACGCGGTGCTGATAGCCGCCGAGGTCGTCGCCGCCGCGTACGTGATCGAGTTCTGGAACACCGGCGTGCATATAGCCGTGTGGATCACGCTTTTGTTGGTGGTGATGCTTGTTCTCAACCTCTGTCCGGTGCGCATATACGGCGAGACCGAATTTTACTTTGCCGGGGTCAAGATCATCGCCATAACCGGCCTCATCATTTTGGGGGTGGTTTTGTTTTTCGGCGGCGGCCCCAACCACGACCGCTTGGGGTTCCGGTACTGGAAGGACGGCAATGCTTTCCACGAGTACATTGTCCCCGGCGATACCGGGCGTTTCTTGTCGGTGTGGAGCGCCATTGTCATGGCCGGATTCGCGTTTGTCACGGCCCCGGAGGTCGTGGTGGCGTGCGTTGGCGAGACCGTGAATCCTCGTAAGATGTTGCCCAAATGCGCCAACCAGTTCGTGTACCGGTTGACGTTTTTCTATGTTTTGGGGTCTTTGGTGATCAGCGTCATTGCGGACTCGCGGAGCGCAGACCTTGATTCCCATTCCGAGGATGCCTCGGCGTCGCCTTTCGTTTTGGGCATCCAAAACGCCGGGATCCCCGTGTTGAAGCACATTATAAACGCGGTGGTGTTGACGTCGGCGGCGTCGGCGGGAAACTCTTACTTGTACGCCGCCTCCAGAACGCTTTACTCGCTCGCACGAAAAGGCCAGGCCCCGAGAGCCTTTCTTCAGATCAACCGATGGGGTGTGCCCTACTATGCCGTGTTGGCGACGTTTCTGGTGGGCTTTTTGTCGTACCTTAACGTTTCAACATCCGCGGCCAAGGTGTTCACGTGGCTCACCAACCTCACCGCCATCTCGGGATTCATTGCGTGGATCTTTGTGCCGATCGCTTATCTCCGCTGGAAAAAGGGAGTCAAGGTACAGAACCTCGAGGACCGCGTGCCGTTCAAGACCATCTGGCAGCCCTACGGGTCGTACTTCGTCATTATCTTGACCACGGTAATCACAATCACCAACGGGTACGAGGTGTTTTTCAAGTTCAACGCTCCAGACTTCATTGCCGCGTACATCACCTTGCCGATTGTGTTCTTCTTGTACGCGGGCCACAGGGGCTACTCGTACTTTGTGTTGGGCATAAAAAGATGGCTCACGCCGCCGGAGGAGTTTGATTTCAGTAAGTTGGACGCAGTGGAGTTTGAGGCGAGCCAGTTGGCGATGGCCGAGCCCGAGAAAAAGAGCAGGTTTGCCCGGTTGTTCAAGCTGGATGTATAGGGAATTTATAGACTGGATATTCTGTAGGGTTTGTCGTTGGCTGTGCACGATGATAGATGTATTGGGTTTGGCTGATTTGCATCCGAGGAATCCTTGATTTCGTGATTGGATAATCTGGACGAAGCGTGGAAGCATTGTTTGTATGAGACTCCGGTATTTTCAACTGGGAGAGCTCTCCTCGTACTCTTCTAATCGTCTTTCTTTCGCCCACTCACAAACACTTTGTCTCGAATTAGTCAGCACTATAATCGGAAAGCCATGGCTGTCGTGAAAAAGCAATGATATCGTGTCTGTGGCCTCAGATAGCAACAGACGTGTTGGAACTTGTGACAACTGCTGTGTTAAGTGCGTTATCACAGGCAAAATTCTTAGATTCTATTTACCGTAAAGAGAAAAAGGTGTCTAGTTAGATGGCTTTTTCCGATAAACGCATGCCACCTACGCCAGCTTATATATGTGGCAGTGGCTCTCATGCAAAGTAGCCAAGTTGAGTCTTCAGAATACCAAAAGCGAATATGATGCAGATGAATCTGCGAGGAATTAATGACAGCAGGTGATCTCGCTAAGGCACTGGGTCTTTGATTTCCTATGAGTTTTGATTGCATTTTCTAGGTATCCAAATTCTGGCGCTGAATTTTTTTCAGAAGAAACATCATATTACGGAAAAAAATCATTGGACCAAGTCCGCCGACAAAAAAACTATATCGCTATAGAAAAACCATAATATGTCGTAACCATATTTCAGGTGTGTATACTCACCCGGAGATTTCACTCAAAATTTAATCTGCCAAAAACCCCCCGCCCAAAATATGATCAACTTCTCATTCATCTTACCTTAGATGTTC
Organism: Metschnikowia corniflorae; assembly: GCA_030581935.1. Classification (NCBI taxonomy): domain Eukaryota; kingdom Fungi; phylum Ascomycota; class Pichiomycetes; order Serinales; family Metschnikowiaceae; genus Metschnikowia; species Metschnikowia corniflorae. The sequence goes on along the minus strand of JAKTWD010000062.1, from coordinate 11,800 downwards.
AAATGTCATCGACCCATCGGACTAAGTGCTTGTGATAATAGTCTATCCAGTAAGGGAACAAGAACCACGCCGTCCTTTTCTTCCCTGCACCGAACCATATCGACCCGCTTAATGACTTTAACAAACCAGTTAAGGTTTTTAAATTTTCATACGTGACGTCTTGTGGAGCTAGCATCTCTCGTAAATGATGCTTTTCGAGCTGATCTGAAGGAAACTCTAATTGGGCTTATACCTCCATACAGTTCCGAGAGTAATTAGTAAGTAGTAATTACTACATCATACGAAATGGAGAACGATAAGGGCCAAATAGTCGAGTTGTACGTGCCAAGAAAGTGCTCTGCATCCAACAGAATCATTAAGGCCAAGGACCACGCATCTGTGCAAATCAACATCGCCAATGTCGATGCCGAGGGTAAAGCCATTCCCGGCTCCTACAAGAACTACGCCTTGTCTGGTTACATCAAATCGAGAGGTGAGGCCGACGACTCTCTTAACAGATTGGCCCAGAACGACGGTTTCAAGAACGTCTGGTCTTACTCCCGCTAAGGTCATCTATGTAATTTAATGTCATATCATCTTGACTATAAGTATTTTTCTTTTAAAGAATCAATTGTATTATAGGAGGCTCCCACCTGAAGCTACAAAATCTATACTTCTATAGAAAAACCTATAATACATTTTAGAAAAGGCACTGAGTAGTGAAAGAGCCCGACTTTCCCAAGCCTTACTCTCTCCTCCTTACCCTCTCCGCTTGTGCAAGTCGTGTTAGTCCGTTCTGACCCGTGTATGCTCCAAGAACTTCTTCAACTTGCGTCTCAGAAGTGGTTGAAGCACAATGCCCGATTCCGCATCCTTTCTTCTCGAACAATAAACTCGGCGAACAGTCTCCACGTACCAATTGAGGTTGCGCATGTCTTCGTACTCATGATTCAATGGTGCCAACATCGAATTCAATTTCATGGGCAATGTCATGCCTAACTGATTCCACCAGAATTTCGTGCAGCTGCATTCGCTGTAAAGGTGCTTGAGCATACCTGTCAGATCTACCCTTTCAAGGCATAAATGACATTTGAAGGCTGTAACTGGGGTCTTAGTGTCATGAATCGGAACATGAGAGCCAAAACTAAAATGATGGAGAGCTTTCAAATCTTTGTGCTGTATCCATTCGTATTTGTGGAGTTGCCTCCAGAATTTTTCCCATCGTCTTTTGGGACGAGCCGGTGGGCAAATTTCCAAAAACCTCCCCGGTTGTATTGGTGGAAGTTTCTCTTGTTGCTTGCGACTGACAGATCTGAAACTAGGCCGATCGCAATCTTTGACTTCTTGCTGTGAAGGCTGACTCGTATCTGGGACCACGTAAGATGATTCCAATACGGGCTCCAGCGAAAGCGTCGAACTGGTGAATTCACGTGTGCGTGGAACAATCAATTTCCACGCTTCAAGGTAACATATTTTTGTTCTCGTGAACGTCCACTTGAGGTGTGTAAAGAATTTACCTGTGCTTTCCTAAAGAAAGTCAGCACAGTTCAATACTCTCGCACTCAGGAGTGGAATGGCTTTTTTTGTACTCATGATCTTGGCCATATGGTGAGTTAATTTCAACCGAAGATACTTTGTGTACCAATCCATGTCTCCGTTCAAGATCGAGCGGAGAACGGCTGCTTTGTGGCCTTGAAGTTGTACTTGCATTTGCAAAAGGCCATAACCCCCGCTCTTTTGCCTAGCATACATCTTGGGCGCAGCGATACCCTTAAAACCCTTCTTTATACCCTCATCCATCTTCTTCAACTGCAGAGGCTTCATACATTGCACCAAGTCTTTATAGACCTTTTGAGAGAGAACATATTGGTTCCTATAGCCGATTAATCAAATCAAGATTCATGTAACCTTGCCTCATGGTGACAAAAGGCAACAGTCCTATAAGCTTTTTCCAGTTAACTCCATTCAACTTCAAGCCCAAGTACTTCAAGCCCAAGTACTTCAAGTCTTCCGAATACAACAACATCTAAGGATACGGGCGTATCATCTGATGGTATTGTAAATAAGAAGAATGCACGCCCATGAGTTTGGTCTTAGTCTCACTGACCTTGCTATTGCTAAAACGCTCAAACTTTGCGAGAGCTTTTGCAACTATCTACGAACACAGTATCGAAGTAGGTAAATACATAAATCTATATTATCAAGACATTTCAAAGTGTTAAGTGGAGAAACACCTTAATTTTACGCTGAAGCTACAAGGATTGATGTAGATGGTTAATGGAAAGAAGTGGAGAGACTGCCCACAAATAAGAATAATTTAGCTAATTTTGTCTCATACTAATGAAAATTATGGTACCGTAATATTCATGTTATGGCAATTTTCGGTGTTTCCATGTTCCGGACTTGAATCACGGTTTTTGTTGCGGTGTTCGGAAACGGCGTAGTGTAGAGGTACTAGAGGGGAGTATATGTATTGTTGGTTATGCTTAGGACAATCTTTAGTTACGGCTTGACCTGGCAACTACCGGATGTCCGTAGGGACGCCCTTATTGGCCGGTCCGGAAAAACATGAACAATTTACGGAAAAAATACAAATAAATTACGAAAAATTACGATTTACGATTAGGATGGTGATTGCGATGGCTTTCAAAAACGTTATTTGCAATATGGTGGTGATTACGCTGGCCTTGAAATTCGTAGTTCGCAATTTTGGCGTAATTCTGGCCTAACGCGCAACACTGGTAGAAATTATACTGGCACGTGATCTAGTTTCGAGAGCCACAGTGAATTTGTGCATGTGTTGCGCGCTGGCGTAATTTTTCGTAAATCGTGGTAAAAATTACGCTTTTACGTTACAAAATTACGATTACGATTTACGATTACGATGACTCCCATTTTCGTAAATCGTCATTTTTTCGTAATACGTTTTACTTAAATTTTTTCAAGTTTTTTTTACGATTTTTTTACGATTTTTTTACGATTTTTTTACGATTTTATGGCGATTTTATGGCGATTTTCACGGTATTTTAAGGTCTTTCTCCAGTGAGTCGCTCATTAACTATTGCTGCACATCTTGTTCAGATATTCGGTTAGAGCCCTAGGAAGAAGCACCTAACATGCACGTGTTCACGGCCGTCAATTTTGCGATAGTCGAATGCTCCATGCTCGTTGATTGAAAAAAAAAGAAACGAGAACAACTCGCCTCATTCACGCCGCCTTCTCTTAAGCCTACTTTCACATTCTGCGTGCTCAATTACGGTGACGGGTATCTCTTCGGATGAGTCTTGTTCACAGGCTAAATTCAATTCCAATGAATCGAAAAATCCGAGTTTGCCTGCTTTCTGATTTTGGTGACAGGGCTATCCTCTATATCGCCACCGCTCTTGATCCAAAGTACAAACTCAAATATTTTGAGACCAGAGAATCGTTCCTGCGTGTCTTGGTAAGTTGCATCAGGAAAAATTTGGAAGATTTACTTAACGAACCAACTATGGAGCACAGAGATTGTCAAATGAGGTGACTGTCGAACACGGCTCATAAAGTGACTTCCGGCCAGGCAGGATAGACTTCCCTTATCCTAGTGACCATGAAGGGTCTGGGGACGAAGAAAACGAATTCGTGGCCTCCCTTTTTAAAAAAACTGAAAACTTCGATATCGTCAAGTATTATCGCAACAGAAAAAGACAGTTCATTATACTTTATCAGCTTGCAAAAGACATTTTGGCTATTTCAGCTATGTCAGCGCCGGCAGAATCCTTTTTTTCAAAACGCGGCGATATGATCAAAAAGAAGAGAAATAAATCTTTCCCAGCCACAACAAAATTGATGGCAGTGGTCAACGACAAGGTGAGGAAAAGAAGGCCACATGACTTTGAATTGGGTGTGGAATCTGATGATGAGAACACTGAAGATGACGTGGAGTTATGCGACCAGGTCGCGAGAGAGATCAAGGACAATGATGATAATGAGATGGAAGTCGACGGTGGTGAAGTTGTAGAAACCAGTTGAGTACATGCATCCTTGATGATCGGATAGATTCGCTGTTTTCGAGCAGCTCTATTTGTGCACGAAACAGCTCATTTCTTCACACAGCACTCAGTTTGACAAAGACAAAATACGTTCCGCTTAGGTCTCTACGAACACAGTATCGAAGTAGGTCAATACATAAATCCATAATACCAACACACTTTCAAAGTGTTAAGTGGAGAGATTGCCCACAAATGAGAGTAATTTAGCTAATCATTGTCTCATACTAATGAAGATTATGGTACCGTTTTTTTCATGTTATGGCAATTTTCGGTAGCGTGTTTCCATGTTTTAAATTTGAATTTGTTGCGGTAAGATTGTGAACAATCTACGAAAAAATTACGCCTAGTTTACGCCTGATTTACGATTTACGATTACGATGGTGATTACGATGGCCCCGAAAACGTAATTTGAAAAATGGGGGTAACTACGCTGGTCTCTGATTTCGAAAATCGTAATTTTGGCGTAATTTTGGCGTAACGCGCAACACTTGTAGGAACTATACTGGCACGTGATCTACTTTCGGGTCCACAGTACATATGTGCATGCAAAGTATATTCACACGAGTGCATATGGAACAAGCAAAGCCCGGCGTTCAATGACAAATTGGACTTAATTTCTTTTACGCAAACGACGGGCGTCAGGATATTCCACGGATTTGCTCCTTGCCGTTTCTTTACCACAATGTTGCTTTTTCAACGCATAAACCTGCATTCAAGAACAATAAGTACTAAAAGGTTAAATCATCGAAAACATTGAATATCGGCCAGTCGTATCGGATTAGTGTCCTGGCCGGCCTCTCTAAAAATGCAGCAGAGTGTGACGCGGAGAGAACAGAAAGAACGGATGAATACAGTCAGGGCTGTTGAGACTGTTGTCTCTATGCCTACTTATACTTCTCATTAACACGTTCTGGAGTCGGGCGGGAACCGTTTACTATCTCTATACGAGCGATTATACAAATGCCCGCTTTTGCAGGAGCCATTCTTAGTGGCTCCACTAGAAAAGCTGATCTAAGGGGCGACGCTCGCAGCGTGGTTGCAAACTTCCCCTCGCTTTCCTTTTCATTTCTCCTCTTCCCTTGATCCGCTCGTCAAAAACAAGTCGAAATCGGGGTTTTTGATACCCTGAATTCGCTTACAAGCGTCTCATATGACGTTTCTTTTTACTGTTCCCTAAAAAAATGTCGTTTTGATAATAGCCGTTTAGAGCGATAGAGCCATGACTAATTCACCACGAGTATTCTCTTGAATTTGCAACTTCAATATCAGAAAACTCGTATTTATTCTAGAAATGTCGGCACCCTTATTCAACAACTCATACGTCCCATGTGAATATCATATATTGATGGTGAGAGCAAGAAAGTGTTACCATTCTTGGCAAACACTAAGGTACTCAATTGGCCCAGCATACGAGCCACCCTAATTACAACGATAACAACAATATTTCACAAAAAATAGGGAAATAAGTCCAGGAAATGTGACGAAACCTATCAAAAATAAACACCATGATCAGTAAAATCATCAACTCCTGACATTCCATGACCCTACATGTGCAATCTCAATTGCGGGGGCCGCCCTTCAAAGCAAGCTCAACAAGAATGCTACCAAAAAAACAGCCAAAAGAACAATAAATGAAATTCCTGCACCCCGCCACCTCCACAATTGAGCCCTCGCTCATAGTACGCCACAAAACCACATCACATTTCGCCGCCGTACGTACAGAGACCAAACCAAAACACCCAACTAAGTAATATATGAGGGGTAGTTGTAGCCTAAGCGTACAAAAGGATCGAGCGGAGTGCACAAAACCAGCGAACGAACAAAACCATCGGATGGTACGAGCACTAAAAACAGGAACACAGCCGCGTGACATGGCGCAATTCTGAGAAAGGTAGCTCGAGGCACGGAACGGGCGTTGGCAGGGCTCGCAATGCGCGACATCTATTGTAGCTTCAGACAAGAATTGTGAGCTTCTCAACAATGACACGTGAGCTTTCCAAACATCCACCACCAAAACTCCCCAGCAATATTACACAATCCGCTCCAAAACTTAAAAACCAGGTTTTGCTTCTTCCAAAGCGGGGAAGACCGATCGCAGATGCCTCGCCAAGCTGCGGCCATACCGGCAAAGGCACTGCTACTGCAGACTGCATTTTCCGTTTTTTTCTTGCAAGACAACGTCATTGTCCTGACCGGCGAACAATAAAAGAATTGGCGAGAATCACCCGCCGAGAAAAGTCGCCAAATCCGGTCCTGGCGTAAACGCACACACTAGCGAGACGGCTTTTGTAAATGCGCAACTCTTATCTTATCATTGCTATTTTCCACATCTCACGCAATAGTATTATATGGCCTTCCCAGATTTCGATTCGTGGAAGGCCATGGCGAGGCGACGCAGCGCCCGCGACATTTATCGAAATTCCACTGCGAGGCTTCGCCAAGACCTGCCTGCGCGATGCGCGCTCGCCAAGCGCTGCCTCAAAGTCGGCCAGAACGCCGTGTTCGGAGCTCCTGTGCACCCCCTGCTCACCGGATACTTTATTAGGGACATTATGGGGATGACATTACAGGGGTAGCAATACAGGGGTAACACTATAGGGTGACACTATAGGGTGACACTATAGGGGTTGTATTAATCGTTTTGAAAGGTTGCTGTTCGGCCAAGAGGTCGTTTCGCTTCGGCCAGTTATCTTGCGTATGCCGGAACCGGCCTACTTTGACCTTGCCCTCCAACGGTGCGAATTTCCCGCTATCTCTGCAAGCTTATCTTAAAAGGAATACCCGATAACAAAATTGAGATATTATCCAATTTTGCTTTGCCAGGCAGTGCTGCGAGTGGTGTCTACGTTCCTGTGCTTCCCCACAAATCGACAGCGGTTATGCATTAGTGGAGGTCGGACACGGCAATTCCGTGACGCACGTAGCCCAAAAAGTAACCAACAAAAGGAAGACCAGTGGAGAAAAAGAAATCCATGTGTGGGGTGCGACCGTATTTCACCAGCAGCGCGTGTCGCGCCTCCGGCCGTCTGCAGTACGCGCTTGAGCATCTTTATCTCTGCATGAGATGCTTGAGGCAGCGGTTTTATTGTCGCTCGGTGTATAAAAACCTAGGGAATTCGTGGCGAGCAGAGGCGGGGAATTTTTATCATCATAGAGCGTTTTGTCGGTACCCTAATAGATTTTCACGGTTTCTTCTGCAAGACACAGACACCACAACCATTCACTTCACCTTTTTTCATAAATCTAATTCATCATGGTGGACTTGAAGCCGCTGTCGTCGCGGCCGTCGATCTACCGCAGCAACTCGGGGTACGTCGACTTTGAGATCACCAACTCGAAAATCGTCAATGTCGACGAAAAAGGCCGGATTGTCTCGGAAGACAACTCGGTGCTGTCGTTCAACGAAGAGGAGCTCCAGAAGGGATTGAAAAGCAGGCACATCCAGTTGATTGCCTTGGGCGGAGCCATCGGAACGGGTCTTTTTGTGGGCTCGGGGTTGGCCTTGCACCAGTGTGGCCCCGCCGCGTTGTTCTTGTCGTACATAATCTTATCCTTTGTCGTGTGGTTTGTCATGAACATGATGGCCGAGATGGCTGCGTTTTTGCCCGTGCCTGGTGCCGGAGCCCAGCAGTTTATCAACGATTACACCGACCCCTCGATTGGGTTTGCCATGGGATACAACTATTGGTACGGATTCACGTTTTTGGTGGCGGCAGAGGTGGTCGCTGCCGCGTTGATTGTTCAGTACTGGACGCGTGACGTGCACATTGCCGTGTGGATCTCGATCTTCCTTGCCATGTCGCTTATTGTCAACTTGTGCCCCGTGAAGGCTTACGGCGAAGTCGAGTTTTACTTTGCGGGAATCAAGTTGCTTGCAATCACCGGCCTCATCATTTTAGGGGTGGTGTTGTTTTTTGGTGGCGGCCCCAACCACGACCGTTTGGGGTTCAGATACTGGAAGCACGGAAACGCTTTCCACGAGCACTTGACCGGCGGCGGCACCGGCCGCTTCTTGGCGGTGTGGACGGCGATCATCAAGGCCGGATACTCGTTCATCATGAGTCCCGAGTTGATTGTCGCATGTTCCGGTGAAACCACCAACCCGAGAAAGGCGTTGCCCAGGTGCGCCAACCAGTTTGTGTACAGATTGGCGTTTTTCTACATTTTGGGGTCGCTCGTCATCGGGGTCATTGCAGACTCCAATAGTACAGTCTTGGACAGCAAGGCCAGCGACGCGTCTGCGTCTCCTTTTGTGTTGGGCATCCAACATGCCGGAATTCCTGTTTTGAACCACATCATCAACGCCGTCGTGTTGACCTCGGCCGCGTCGGCAGGTAACTCGTTCTTCTATGCCAGTACCAGAACCATGTACTCGCTTTCAAAGAAGGGGTTGGCCCCCAAGATCTTTTCCACGGTCAACAGATGGGGTGTGCCTTACTACTGTGTAGCGTTGACATTCACCGTCGCGTGCTTGTCGTATTTGAACGTGTCGCTGTCGTCCGAGCAGGTGTTTACCTGGTTTTCGAATCTCACCACCGTTTCCGGCTTCATCTCGTGGATTTTTGTCGCGTTTGCCTACACAAGATGGAGAAAGGCCATTGTTGTGCAGAGCCTCGAGGACCGCGTGCCTTACCGCACCTTGTTCCAGCCGTACGGAGCGTATTTTGTCATGGTGTTCATTGGTCTTCTTACCATCACCAACGGGTACGCCGTATTCTTCAAATTCAAGGCTGCCGACTTTGTGGCGGCTTACATCACGTTGCCCGTCGTGGCGCTCCTCTATGTCGGCCACAGGCTGTACTCGTACTTTCACTTGGGCAGAAAGAGGTGGCTCACGCCGTTCGAGGAGTTTGACTTCAGCAAGTTGGAGTTGGTCGAGTACGAGCACAGTCAGATCGTGGAGCCGGAGCGCAAACACCGGTTTAGGAAGTTGTTCAAGAAGGACTCGCTGGTATGAGGGAAGCGGGCCGAGCTGGCGGGAGCTGGCCGAGCTGGCGAGCTGGCTCGTTCTGTGGTGTTGAATGAAGAATATAGAGACCTGTTGCAAAAGTTTGCCTCAACAGCACTCAGTGTGTAAATGAACCAGATGAACGATTTCTAGTGGCAACATCTTTTAACTTCGACTTGATTCATCCTTTCTACCTTCAACATGAATGAGATATGAAAGGGTGAGGGAAGAAACCGGTCAAGACAGCTAAAGCTCCAGCAATAGATGAATACATTCGATGAATGAGAAATACTAGAGTTAGTATAACGTAAATTTCTCCCTTTCGCACTAAACCCTCATTTGGGTCACCGCCTGCATTTTGTAAAAATATAAATTTTTGACTTCGAGTATAAACGCTAAACATACGCTAAAACATAAAAAAAATTATTGAGCGTTATTTGGCCATGTCTGTCTACGATGCCCTATTGTTCCACAAATTCCACAAATGGATTTGCGTTTTTTATGTGGCTGTGAAATTTTATCTTCTGAGTCCACGGAATTTTCCAAAAAGGGATTAACATTCCCCAGAAAGCTGGAATTGCGTTCGTTGAATTCCTCATTGGACAAGTCACTAGCGTCGGTTATACGCCTTTTGGATCTACTGCCTTTTTGTTCTGCCTGGCATGAGTGACGATAACATCGCCGAATTGTTTGACCATTATCGCATATGAATGACCCTGCGAAAGCGCGTAGTTTAAAAGTTTGTCAAAAGAGGCTTTCAACGGACCAGCCACATCCCCAGGACAATTTACTAGTAATTCATAATGTGAGGAAGCGAGGCTCATCAAATAGTCGTGTTTTGAAGGCGTACTCGAATCATCAGCAAGACTAGAAGATCTACGTGGCGTCAGATGACTTTCTGGAGACATCTCGTTTCTTACCTCGATGCTGATCTTTGGTCACACCCGCTGACGATTTAATGGTTTGAACCGGCAGTCCCAAAGCTGCTCCTGACATTTCTAGCAGTGAAAGCTTCTCCCCGAGCAAGTTTGTATAGTGCAATGAAGTCATCTTTATTGATGCGCACACTGCCACCCGCGAGCACATCAAACCCAGTTCTTTCTCCGGCCAACTGGTAATATTTTGTCTTTAACGGTCCAAAACAGCAAAGATCACGAGGTTGAAATAAATGAGATATGCGAAGCGGCATGAATAGAGCGATTTCATTTTCATTGCAAATTTTGTCCAACTCTGGTGTCAAATGACTACCATGTCCGTCAAGTATCAAAAGTCTATGAGTGCTTTTTGTTATAGACTCTGTCTGAGGAATAAAAACGTGTTCGAGCCACCGGATAGCAATATCATTGGATGTCTAACCATTCGCACTAACTCCCAAGCGCCAGTCTTCGTCAAGCTGAGCAAACCAAGACTCGCAAATTTGCTTACCTTCCAAATGATGAATGGGTGCAAACCCAGACCCGTGGAATTGATACACTCAGCTGCTGTCACCCACTCTCGATTTCCGTTCTGAATTATTTTTCTTTCCCCCCGTATCTCAGACCCTGATACAACTTTCCTTGCCGCATTTAAACCCATCGAAAAGCCTGTCTCGTCCACATTGTACACATCGCTTGACTCGATCCCATATGAAGCATCGTGTTATGCAAAAGATCAAGCCAACCTTTTAGTACCTTTGGGTCTTGGCACTTTGCCCGTCGATAATCAAAAGGCATCGAGTACTTTGTGCCGAGATTTGGTTGTCTTTTCACAAATTTGTGATCCCAATTGGTACCGACTTTCAAACTTTCTTTTGTTCCACGCGACGCGAGCAAATAATCTGCCATTCTGCGAACAGCATTGACTGCCGGGGCGAGACCGCGAGAGTCCTTCGAGATTCTCCATTTGACTAAACATTCATCTTCAAGTTTTTGTTAATTTCTTTGGTCTGCGGCTGCTTCGACGTGATTTCCTGAACCTTTCCTCCCCCGTTGAAGAGTGCTGCGGGACAAATTGAAAGCGCGTGCTGCTTCCCGAACTGACTTTATAATACCCTCTTTTAAGCATTTTAGGGCAAATGAGATCCTAGTTTCATCATCTCAGAAAACTGGAGTTGAATCGAGCAATTTTGGTGGCATTGGAGGTGTTCGAAAAAAAAGAAAGTTTTTTATCAGACGCGTCTGTTGTTGCTGACCCAATGTAGGGTTTGGTGCGAACAGGGGTGATTTACGTTATACTAGTAATTAAGTATAATTATACTAGTAATTAACGGGCTATATGCAGAATGCACTGAAAGATGGGATCTTCTCGATTTTTGCTGACCCCAAAATGGCGAAATGCGATAGTTTGCCTATCTTGACTCATGAACCGGGTTCATTTTACCTCAAAGAGCAAATATTTACACAAGACTGTCGCGCTTTGGGAGTGAGCGCCTCCTGAAAACACGTTGGTCGCGACGAAGGGGCAGCTTCCATATTCAAGTATGGCCTAATCGTTTGGAAACTCCAGTCTTGCGTGAAGACCAATATAGAACGATCACAGGTCAATGTTCCATTTGCCAGAGCTACAGCCACGTCTCTGCCTGGCCAATCAACTCGACAAGACTTTTCAAGCACTCCAAGACACGACATTCTCGTGCGTTGTCAGTTATGAGTCTTGAAGCCCTTGCGGCCCTTGAAGTTTGCGAGGATCCTCTATCGGTGTCTAGCATTGGTGCATCTTTGTAGTCCCGGCAGAAGTAAATCGAATCTGCCTGAAGTCTCAAACCAGTGTGTTTCGAAAGCCCACTGCTCACTAAAAACGGCTCAAGATTGCCAGGTCCGATCCCAATCATTACTAATAGTTGTGGTTGGATGATGTGGTATCGGCC
>JAKTWD010000061.1:0-29487 GCA_030581935.1 Metschnikowia corniflorae | reverse complement strand
CACCTGTATCATGAATCATGAGTCGTCGACAGCTTGGGTGATACTCCTGGCGAAGAAGAAGCTGTAATATCACCCGAAATAAATAGTTCAAACCTCAATCAGTCTTGCCTAGAAATAAATAGGTACATTTTGTTAGCATATTCCCAAATAAATAACAAATCACACAAAACAATGAAGAATCTCACTTGATTATTCACTCACCCACGGCAATTGCCCCGTTTGACCTGTACGTACGGCTTTGTTCGGCACCGCTTTCTCACCTCTGATCAGTGTTCAGAGTTTTGTCGTAATACGGTTCGTTTTATGCGTAATACAAAAGTCGTGTCTTGGCTATTAATACCGATCAATCCTAACATTTGGCGAAAGGAGCCAGCAAATGTGCTCTAGGTGCTTATGTAATCTCTTAGTAGTCAAGATACTTTGCACCGCCTTTCGCAGGTCCTTTTTCAGAATTTACTCGACGTGTGAGAATCAAGCTGATGAAGTTGCCTTCTGAGTAGTGCCGCAACGAAAACAATTTGTATCATTCGTCGAGCAATACTCGAGTTCCCAGCACTTCAGTTTTGTCGCCTTTGTCCCCCGACATGGAATCTTCATCACTCATCTGAACGTGAGCTTTGTGCCATAAGTGTTCTCAGAAGCTTCCTTGACAAAGCATCACTGATGTCGTCGAACTCAAGGTTGCTGATGTGTTCGACGGAGTTCCGGACGCATCGCTTAAACTCTAGCTTGACTAGTCAGCCAGCTCATTTGTGCGTTCAACTTCACACTCTGTGTCCACGTCCTCCTTTTCCATCCGATTCCTGCAATTTTTCTCAAAAGCGAGAAGCTTACATATGTATGTGAGAAAACCAACGTTTTGATCAATTCTGGCATCAATTTGTTCCTCATCGTCGTCATCTGCACTGTTCGATTAACATTCGTTACTATTATTTGAAAACATCGTCAGACAATGTTGAGGCTACTGCCAGGGCCACTAGAGCTCTGATGATATATCCTAGGCTCAGACATTTGCACTCGAAGCCCCGGTTGATGCAACAAGGAATTTTTTCAGACAGAGGTTTCTTTCTTTATACAACAGCCGCGTCGGATTTGGCCTAAACCTTGACACCAGCATCCTTCTGTGTGCCCTGAAAATGTCTCAGAATCAAACGGTCGATGTCTTGAGAGCATGCCGAGCAATTCATGCCCAGATCATCAGCCATGATAAGTTTAGAAACTACGAGGGTCACGAAGTTGTACTGAAACAGATCGAAGCAGCTCTTAGAAATGAAAACGTGCTCGTTTATCGCAGAGAATGAAAATGCAGTTAGTGCTGACATAGAGAAGCACACTTTCTGTGCTGCATTGTGTTTGATTGTCAGAAATTCCCGTGCAATTTACGAACTCGGAAATTTCGTAATTTATTACTGCAAAATGACTGGCAATCGTCATAGTGATAGTCTCCCCAAAAATCATCGAAATTAGTGCGTACGATTAATATAAATACGACGACTTACGAACAACCCACAACACTGTTTTTTCTTCTGAAAAAAAAGAAACAACATAGTACGGAGAAATTCTTTCGACGATGTCCGCCGACAAATAAAGCGAGGTTTTGAAAAAGCGTCCTGAGCGGTCAAACAAGAAATCTGCCCAGCCCATATTCCTAGTATCCTTTGTGGGGACCTTGTCGAGAATTCTCCTCATATGGACAAGAATTGTCATTTTGAGGCTATTTGTGTTCCAGTCTGATTGCTAAGTTAAGACGCAAAGAAGCACCGCAGCCCGATGGCCTTGTACCTGCACTTTCATCTCCATGAATCCAAAGCATCCTCTCTTGGGTCTAGCGTAAAACTTGTCTCGACTGGTAATGACTATCCGCTTCACGATCAAATTGCCAGTATAAGATGCATCATACGAAAGAGAGATCGGCGTCTCCCAACCCAAGCTTCGCCGAGACGAAAAGTCTAAAAGACAAACAGCGTGAGGCACGGCTTCGGACTTGAAAAGGAGTGGGATATCAGCATGGAGTACGAGGGCCCCGCTCTGGGTTGAAAAGCCGTTCAACGTTCTTCTTCTGAGACGAAACTTGAGTTTATGAGTACTCAGGTACCCCTGTTTGATTCTAGAACTCAAACATCGCTCATATAGAAATTTCCTAGCTAAAAAAGGAGGTAGCCCTTGAGCTAACTCTAGTTATGTTAGTTCAGTTATGCTAGTTCAGCATCTATTGTTTACTTCTCATAATAATAGCTAAGGCTTGTAGAACTTATACCTGAAGCTCCTGGAGATAAAATTTTGGATTGCAAGACTGGTAGCATCGCTGTTGATACCCTTAACCAAGACATTTCCCACACGTTTTATCTCAACCCAAGTCCAGTCTACTTCTTCTTTCGACTCTTTTTTGCCGACAGTGGGGGCCTCGATTCTGCTTTCACGCGCACCGGATCAGGCTGAGAACACGGCTTTATTCCATGTAACATCTGGTATACGATTCCATATTGCGGGAGCCAGGGAGTCTCTTTATCCTCTTCCTTGTATGCGTACTCCCCAATAGCCTCCGGTAAGTTACAATATTTGACATGGTGGAACTCGGTATCCTGGTCCGGAATCCAGGGCGTACACTGGACATGAAATAGCTCGGTGTTGGGAGAGTAGTATACGATAACTGAGAGGATCAGTGCGATTTGCACCCTCAAGGTCGTGTATTCTACAAGCAAATCTTGGAGCTCCTTACCAAGAAGCAGCCATTGCGAGGCCTCCGCAGTTTTTTCTGGAGTCTGGGGAGGGAAGAAAAAGTGCACATATTCGATCATGTTGCCCACCATAGAGATGGCATTGCGCTTCTCGATTTGCATCCTCGTCAATGTCTCAAGGATTTGACCAGTGCTCAATGCGCCAGAACCGTAAATCCCCGGATCTGGGCTTTTTGATATCATCACGGTAAGGAAGTGCACGCACACCAGCTCGGATATCCGAGCAATGGCCTTCTCCTTGGAAAGCGACTTGAGAAATGTGTAGCGGAGAGTTTTCCCCAGAGTGTTCAAATAGCCAATGTAGTAAGCAACCCAGGATTCCCACTTGATGGCAACCCTCTCTTCTTTGGAGGCATGGTTTATTGACAATTTCTTCTGTGCTTCGGTCCAATTTCCCTCTTTGTTGTAGCAATAGGCTAGATAAGGGAGAAGCTTGTACTCCGCAATGCTGTTCTTGGTGAACTCGCCTATCCATGGGTACTTTACTTTGGCGTCCTTGAGCAGCATTAGTGTGTAGTTGTCGTCAGTTATATCGGCGATTTTGGCGGAGTCTAGTTCTGTTGCTTTCTGATTGAATGAAGACCCTGAAGGTATGGGCGCGGTGGCAGCTTTTCGGCCCGGAATCAGAGCCCGAGAAATCCCGATTTTGAGAGATCCTGTCTGATATGGTCCTTTCTTCTTGCTGCTGGTGTTGGTTGCTGATACGGACGCTGGCCTGGCCTGGCTGAGTCTCTTTCTGAGTGCCGATAACAGAATGGATGAAGCAGAGGCACGGCCCAAAGTCTCCATTCTGAGCTTTTCTCGAAACTCCCTTTGCTCGATGGTCAATGGCGGTCCGGTCAAGTATCGCCCAATCAAAACAATGGTACCGTTTTTCTCGGTATGACGAGTCAAGAATGTCAAGGGTATGGGAAGAGCTTTGATCTTTTCGACCAGCCCGTTGATCTTTGCTTCGTTGTAGCTCTCAATGAGCTGTTTTTGCGCATGGAGGAACTCGTTTGGATACCCCCAGGTCTCAGCAACCTCGGGATCTTTGGGCGTCAAGTTTGTGCTATGGAACGATTGCGAAACCAAGTTTGCAGCTGCAAATGTCGCCGTTTCCAGCTTCATGTACTCGTACGTAAAGTTCTTAAAACGGATCAGCAAGAGGTACCGGATTTCCTTGCTGATCACTTCTGCAAGGAGACCCTCGCTTTTTCCAACGTTCAACATAAAACTGAAGGTCTTGGCCTCGGGTGCGATTGTGACTTGATAGCCCACCGCACGCAAAGGAGGTGGTATGGAAGAAGAAATGTGAGCACCATCGGGGGCCATCGGTTAGTGTTTTGGGACTGTGTTTGGAAGTAGGTCAGTCTAGCAAGGAATGGAGGGCTTTAGCAAGGTTACAGATTCTGTGTGGGTTTGAAGGAGTGTGAAATGAGCCTGCGGTTGCAGCAATTTTGCAGCCGCGAAGACACCATGCGCGGTCATTGGAGATGAGTGAGGTGGGGTATGTGAGGATTTTAAATTGTGGAGAGACTCAGATATCCAGATAATTGTGATATTTTGAGAGAATTTGAGATATTTTGGCATGATCCGACACAAACTAAAAACTAAAGAAATCTTCCTCCCAAAATCACCTGTTCAGTTACCATTTCGTTACGAACTCCTCGAGCTCAAACCCTTCTCAATCGGTGTTGCGCGCTGGCGTAATTTTGCGTAAATCGTAATGAGAATCCCGGGTTTACGTTGTAGAATGACGATTGCAAGCTACGATTACGACGACTCCCATTTTCGTGAATCGTAATGTTTTCGTAATACGTTTTACTTAAATTTTTTTACGGTTTTTAACGATAATTTTACGATTCATTACGATATTTTCACGATATCTTTACGATACTTTTACGCTTTTATTACGATTTTCACGGTATGTTAAGTTCTTTCTCCCGTGAGGCGCTCATTTACCAGTGCTGCACAACTTGTTCAGATATTGGGTTAAGCCCTAATAAGAAGCACCTAACATGCACGTGTTCACGGCCGTCAATTTTGTGATAGTCGAATGCTCCACGCTCGCTGATTAAGAAAGAGGAAACGAGAACAACTCGCCTCATTCACGTCGCCTTCTCCTAAGCCCACTTTTACCATTCTGCATGCTCAATTACGATGACGGATATTTTTTTGGACGAGTCTTGTTCACAGGCTGAATTCAACTCCAATGCATCGAATCAGTTGAGTTCGCCTGCTTTCAAATTGTGGTGACAGGGCTATCCTCTATATCGCCACCGCTCTTGATCCGGAGTACAAACTCAGATCTATTCAGACCAGAGCCACGTGTCTTGGTAAGTTTCTAAGAAAAATTTAGAAAATTTGTTCAAGCTTCACGAAAAGCAATATGACGCACAGAGATTCCAAAATGCGGTAACTGTCGAACACGGCTCAGAAAGTGACAACCGGCCAGGCAGAGTAAACTTCCCTTATCTTAGTGACCATGAATGGCCTGAGGACCAAGAAAACAAATTAGCGGCCTACCTTTATGAAAACACTGAAGACGCCGGTATCGTCAATTATCATCGCAGTAGGAAAAGACAATTTCCTATACCTTATCAGCTTGCAAAAGACATTTTGCCTATTCCAGCTATGTCAGCGCCGGCAGAATCCTGTTTGTCAAAACGCGGCGATATGATCACAAAGAAGAGAAATAAATTTATACCAGCCACAACCAAAATGATGGCAGTGGTCAACGAGACGGTGAGGAAAAGAAGGCCAGGTGACTTTGACCTGGGTGTGGAACTGATGTTGAGAAAACTGAAGACGACGTGGTCTCTTGCGACCAGGTCGCGAGAGAGATCAAGGACAATGATGATGATGAGATGGAAGTCGACGCTTGTGAAGGTGTCGAGATCAATTGAGTACATGCATTCTTGATGATCGGATAGATGCGCTATTTTCGAGCAGCTCTATCTGGGAAAGAAACAGCTCATTTCTTCACACAGCACTCAATTTGACAAAAGCAAAATACGTTCCGCTTGGAATTCTACGAACACAGTATCGAAGTAAGTAAATACATAAATCCATAAAAATAACACCTTTCAAACTGTTAAGTGGAAAGATTGCCCACAAATGAGGGTAATATAGCTAATTGCTGTCTCATACTAATGAAGATTATGGTACCGTAATATTCATGTTATGGCAATTTTCGGTGGCGTGTTTCAATGTTTCAAATTTGAATTTTTTGCGGTGAGAATCTGAACAATTTGCGAAAAGATTTCCGATGGTGATTACGATGGCCCGAAAAACGTAAGTTGAAAAATGGCTGTAACTACGCTGGTCTCGAATTTCGTACATCGTAACTTTGGAGTAATTTTGGCGTAACGCGCAACACTGTTCTCAACCCATTTCAGAAAACTAATCATATTTCGTTCACAACCACCTACGTAAGTCGATCTCTTCGTCCTCGCTTAAATCAGAGACGCTGTCCAGAGCGCTGTCTAACTTGGGAACTTCCGCGAGCCTGGAATCAAAATCTTCCAACTCAATCAATTCTATGCCATGTCTCGAATTTGGAGTCTCTGTATCTTTCAACTCGGTATCGCAAAAGTCTGCATCGCTTATCTTTTGATTATGCCAAGAACCATAGTCTCTGCATCGCTGCAAGCTGTATCGCTAAAATTTGGTAATCATGTGAAGTCGTCGATGACCCTGCTTCGCTCTCTTCTCCAAGCTCTGCGTACAACTGGCACAAAGATCCTTCTATCCTGATCGATACTACAAATCACTGTAGTCATCACACTCCGTTTCGCTTGTAGTCAGTGACTATTCGGGTCTCAGATCGGTTTCTTTTCCTCCCACCATACACGTCTTCTAAGGTGCCGATGTTGTTTGACGGCAAATCGCCCACATCCCTCGAATTGCGTCGAGTTAGCCGGTGAAAGTGTCGGTTCTGAGTCTTCCGGAATTTGTTACAATCATCTTAAATCATGAAAAATCATCTCAAATCATCTCAAATTATCCCAGATTATCTAAGTATCTGAAATACCGCTCGAATATTTTAAATGACTTTTGAGAACTTTCTTATCCGCGATAACTGGTTATCTGAGATATTATATCTAAGTATCCCGTATATTCAGAGAGGCTTTCGCGGAAAATGCATAAATCATTACAAGGAGAAATCCTTGGGGATTTGATTTTTAACTTTGACACACTCAAAGAGCGGCACTGTAACTTGAAGCTTTTTAATGGAGGCGATTTGAACCACTCTCTAGAGAACACTAAGAAAAGAAAAACAGAAACAGAGAAGAAGTTGAAATTTTGTGATCAGATGGTGAATACATTCAGAGCAACCATTGAAGAACTCAAGAGAGTACCAGAGCACTCCTATATTCTGGACATTTATGATATGGAATGTAAGGTCAGATATAATGACCTGTACTGTCCATTATGTCACACGACTACTCACTCCCTCAAAGAGTGCCGCTCAAGACGCTGCGTCATCTGCGAGTCTCGTCAACACCCAGCAAACAAATTTAAGCCTGTTCATAGTCCGATTGGTGTTCATAATTCGTGAGTTTTTGATCTGAACCAAAACCGGTTCGAGAACACAAACATGAATGGTTGGCTAGGAATGATTTCACAGCCCTCCATTTGTTCAATTTCGGCTCATATGTGCCATTACATTTCACAAGTACGGATGAAATACCGCAGTTCCGCTGCCACTTATGCCTCTTGAGTGTTGAGCCAGTCCATTTGTTGAGACACCTCTACAACGAGTGTGGGATCACCAACTACTGGTGGCACGAAATTGGATTCACAAAACCAATACATTTACGAGAGATGCTAGCTCCACAAGACGTCATGTATGAAAATTTGAAAAGGCTTAACTGGTTTGTTAAAGTCCTTAAGCGGGTCTATTCGGTTCGGTGCAGGGAAGAAAAGGACGGTGTGGTTCTTGTTCCCTTACTGGATAGACTATTATCTCAAGCACTCCATCGGACTAATCCGATGGGTCGATGACATTTGAACATCTAAGGTAAGATGAATGCGAAATTGATCATATTTTGGGCAGGGGGTTTTTGGCAGATTAAATTCTGAGTGAAATCTCCGAGTGAGTATACACACCTGAAATATGGTTACGACATATTATGGTTTTTTCTATAGCGATATAGTTTTTTTTTGTCGGCGGACTCAGTCCAATGACTTTTTTCCGTAATATGATGTTTCTTTTAAGAAAAAGATATTACCATCACAGATCTGAAGCCAGGAACAGTGCTGCGAATTGTGCGTATTACGCCAGGATTACGATTTAGAAAACTCGGTGCCACCGCACTCACCATCGTAAGCACCATCGTAAGCACCATCGTAAGCACCATCGTAAGCACCATCGTAAGCACCATCGTAAGCACCATCGTAAGCACCATCGTAAGCACCATCGTAAGCACCATCGTAATCGTACCTCGCAATTTGTTGTGGGCTTTTGGGGTATATTGTTTGTGATGTTTTGTAATGTCATTCGTGAGTAATCGTACTGCTGCCGCAATGCAACCGTAATCGAACCTCAAAGTATTGACTCGCTGTTGTAAGTTCATGAAGTGGAGAATACATAACGTGTAGATTACGGTTCTGTCAAATTCCCTAATATAAAACAGTGACTAGCTAAATTCACTTCTCATCTGTGGGAAATCTTTCCACATCGCTTTCTGGAAATGTGTCGATATTGTAGATAAATTTATTTCGTTCGGCAATGTAATCAGCAAAGCTTTAATGAAGATCCTAGCGCCACGTATTACTTCTGGCGATTTGAATGCTGCGTGAAGAAATGAGCTGTTTCGTGCCCGAAAAAAACTGCTCGATAAGAAAGAATCCTTTCGATCATAAAGAACGCAGGAACTAAACTGATCTCGACAACTTCACCTGCGTCCACTTCCATCTCATCATCATCATTGGCCTTGATCTCTCTCGCAACCTGGTCGCATAACGCCTCGTCATCTTCAGTTGTCTCATCATCAGATTCCACAACCAGGTCAAAGTCATCTGGCCTTTGCTACTCACCTTGTCGCTGACCCCTGCCATCATTTCGGATGTGGCTTTATTTCTCTTCTTTGTGATCATATCGCCACATCTTGAAAAAAATATTTCTGCCGGCGCAGACATAGCCGGAGTAGCCATAATGTCTGTTGCAAACTGATAAAGTTTTTAATTATCTATTTCGTCTGTGATAATAATCGACTATATCGAAGTTTTCGGTTTCATCAGAAAGGTAGGCCGCGAACTCGTTCTCTTCGTCCCCAGACCCTTCTTGGTCACGAAGATAAGGAATCTTCATTCTGCCCGGCCGGCTGTCACTTAATGAGCCGTGTTCGACACTTACCTCATTTTGCATTCTCTGTGCTCCAAAGTGCTTTTCGTAAAGTTTGAACAAATCATCCAAATTTTCCTGATGCAACTTACCAAGACCCGTGGGAATGATTCTCTGGTCTGAAAATAGTTTGTACTTTGTTTCCAGAGCGCTGAAGATATAGAGGATAGCCCCATTACTAAAGTCTAAAAAGAAGCGAACTCAGCTTTTTCGATTCATTGAAATTGAATTCAAACTGTGAACAAGACTCATCCGAAGAGATATCTATCAACGTAATTGAGCACGCAGACTGTTAAAAGTGAGCTTAGAAGAAGGCAGCGTGAATGAGGCGAGTTGTTCTCGTTTTTTTTTTTCTTTCAATCAACGAGTGTAGAGCATTCGACTCTCGCAAAATCAACGGCCGTGAACACGTGCTGTTAGGTGCTTCTACTTAGGGCTTTAACCCATTATCTGAACAAGATGTGCAGCACTGGTTTATGAGTGCCTCACCGCAGAAAGACCTCATAAGACCATGAAAACTGTACAAGTAAAACATAGTACGAAGAATTACGATTTACGAAAATGGGAGTCGCATAGTACTAAATCGTAATTGTAACTTTGTAGCGTAAACGGGCAATTCTCATTTGAGCCACGTATTCCAGACCAGCGGATTGACAAGCTGTCTCTTTTCCGAATACTGAGATTTATGTAGAAACTCAATATGCTTCTCGGTGTTAATGATTGATATCCTTCTTTGGGCACCGAATCAAACACCTTTCCCGCCATCAGGTACACGTGTTCCCCTTGTCATTTGCAGCAGAGAACTCTCAAAGTTGATGATATGACGAATTTCTATACCGGTTGAAAGATTGAAGCACTGGAGAATCTGTTAGAAACCGCTTTCTCTCATCATCCTAACGACCTTCGTCATGGCCACCCACACCACATTCCCAGCCAAAACAACGAGACCCCAAAGCGTATATGTGACCATGTGATTATGCGACAGACTCAAATTATTCGTCATAGCTCCACTTACTCTCAGATGTGGTGTCTTGACGAAGAGGCATGCACGAGATCCATGGGCTGCTTTCAGTTGGACCATGTTTCGCATCAGGGACATCTCCATGGTGCAATTCTACGACAACGTTGAATTATGAGTGGCACTCTGTCTGCAATAAAGGAAGAGAGGGCGAAGCCTGACATGGGGGTGTTTGACGTGCGGTGAACGGAGCCGTCATCGGTGTTGTGCAATGTGCATAGAGCTATATAGTGGTGAGGATAGATCTACGCTGGTGAGGATAGAGATTTGCTCTGGTGAAATCTTTAGTCACATGTACATGACCAAGAGTCTATTGCATTACCAAGAGACAGACAGAATACGCAGGTACGACATGACACTTGACAACTGCAATTTTCATGTCACTACTACTATCTTCAAAAGGCTTTTTTTGATGTAGAATTCTGTCGTCTCTGACTTGAAAAGTCTATTTTAGGCAGGTGTCTGTGATCGAGTAAACCTTGGGATCAAATCAAACCTTCGTGCACTCGTTTGAGCTCGGACACTTGGTGTACCACGCGTGAAACCTCCGGAATCCATCTGAAGCTTTGAAACTTTGATTTTCATACACTCATGGGATTTGTTTCTTTGCGTATATACACTAAAGCGCACACCAAATGCTTTTGTCGGTAATCCTCGTGGCTTATCATAGAGCTTCTGGACATTGATTGCACATACTTGCTTTCTCCACCAAGCCATACAGATATACATGAGTAATATATCCTCGATTCATACGAGAACTCAACACTCGTGGTACTTCGTGACTCTAACACTGATCCTTCAAGCTCCATATGATCATTCGAGGCATAATCATGCTTCTCTATGCCTGTTTGAGGATTTTTGATCGTGTCTCAAAGCATTTGGGAGGGAGGAGATGGGAGTAGTTTGACAGAGGCCAAGAGATGCTAATGGAACTGGATTTGCAGACTCAAATTAGGGTAAAGCAAGATTATCGTCAGATATTTGATGATATTGCATGTCGGAACTGCTATAGTTGCGATCAGAGGTCCTCCGTGCAGAGTTGTAATACCTCTCCCGGGAATCCCGCAGATCCCGCAGATCCCGATAATCCCGGGGCTCCCGGGGTTCACGAGAATCACGAGAATCACGAATGTCACGGGAGTCGCGAGAATCATACCCACGCTCGCGGTCACGCTCGTCGGCGGCGGTACCTTTGTATGAATCATGGGTGCCGCGGTACCCATAGCTCGTGTGAGGATACGGTGCCGCACTAAACGTTTCACCTGGAGACTTTTTTACCTGGAGACTTCTTTACCTGGAGGCCTTTTTAAGGCTTTTTCTACCCACATCTTCTTATATACAATCATTTAATTACCATCCTGCCTCGAAGGAGATAATTCTTGGCGTAGGAAAGAAGCTACACCAAAGTCTACGCTACGCGCATTTTGAACAACTCTGTAATGAAGCAGGCTTGTTAGTAAGTAGTATTTTTAATATTTTTCGCAATACGTCAGCCTTGAAATTGGGGTAGTAGTATTCTCCTTTTGAAGAAAGCATTTTTTGGAACATCTTTCCGCCCAAGTCATTGAGCGTGGTGTCGTCTCATCGTTCATGTCACAACAAGGATCGTCAAGACCCTCAGGCTCGCGATGATTGGTGACAACGTATCGGTGGCATTCCTCATGGACAATCCAGGAGGAGGAGGGGGATCATCTCGCCCGACTGGCTCCGGCGGATTATTGCCCCCTTGATCAATCGTAGAGAGATCGAACAATGTATGAAAATGCATGAGAAAATAGTAATCACGATTACGATTATAACCCAGACGTAATGTGTCTGTATAATATTGATGTCGGGTACTTCTGTATAAATCTCATTTACATCAATTTTAAAAATCGGTGAGGGGCTCAGTCACCCAACAACGCAAAAGCACAAATCATAGCACTGATTTCAGATGATCACTCCAACCTCCACGGCTATTACTCCAGACTCTATGGCTGTGCCTATTCAACCGGAGCTAGCAATGACAAATATAGCCTCAACGCAGCAGATCTCCCGAAGAAATGTCAAATCTGTGCCATGGAAAGAGGCAAAATGAAGGGCACGTACACCTGCTTAAACGATTGACATAGATGACTAAAACGCAAAGTCCGTAGGAGGATTTCTTGAGCAGAGCCCCTTTTGGATAACTGATTTTCTCTTGTTGGAACAGCCTTTCCACCCTTGAGGATCACAAAGAGGTGTTAAGAAAGTGTATCTGGACGGATTCATTCCGATGCGTAACGCGACATCAATTGCTCAAAGATTTCGCCAATTCCTAAATACTCTTTCGGCCGTTCGTGTCTTTCCCACGCGGCTCCAATGGCTGGGCTGTGACTCGTGTCCACTGAGCTTCATGACCAAGTAAAAGTCACGCAAAATAATATTCCACGGTATACTCAGCCGAGTCGCAACATTCGCTTATAAGACACCAGCTCGTTCTCAGAAACACGACAGAAACCCATTCGGAAAACATTCTGCAACACTTGCAATGCAATCGAGAATTGTCTTTTGCTTTCTCGCGACAATCATATTCTTTTCAAAAGCGGCTGCTTTGCCTCGCAATCCAAACACGAAACCTGGATCAAGCATCCCCCAAGAGACGCAACCAACGGGATATCATCATGCTAGTCCAACCCAAGACGGACATCACCCTGTGTCTGCCCTTAGTCTGCAGGTTTCAAGCTCACTCAGTCCCAAAAACGATACGTTGGAGGCCGAGGAAATGCTTGTATGGTTTTTTGAGCAGCTCAAATTATTCATCTTGGTAGCACACTTTGAGATCTCCAAATTTGATGCCGTGAGTTGCAAACTAAGCCAGGACCTAGCAGACATTTTGAGTCTTGCCAGCGACGCTATACATGAAAACGGCCTCCTCCAGGAGCAAGTTGCATTCGTTTTGTTGATGTTCAGATCCATGAACGTTGCACTTGCAGGATTGCGATCTGACGTCAAAAACACCTCACTTGATGTGTTGGTGCTTAAAGCAGCCCTCGTCCTCAATATTGAGGTGTTGCGCCTATACACGTCACATGGAAAATTAGACATGGAGATTCCGCATGTTTTCGAGATGATCTTGCAGTATGAACAAAAGCTTGCTTTTTGGAAACGGCAATTAAAACTCTTGAAAAATGCTCCGGACTACGTGGCCACGTTGATCCAGGAGGAAATATATCTAGGAGAGGAGTTGATCAAAGACCTAAATCGGCAAATCTTAGTTGATCAGTTGCACCTGGGTGTTTACTATTGAATGTGTGGTGAGGCTATTCTTGACGAAACCACACATAGTGGGTGGCGCCCAAGGCGGGGCTGCAATTGCTCTACCGCCTTGCGTATGGTGATCTTGCGGCGTATGATTTATCTTCTTCGTTTGGGATATCCAAGTGAATTGAAATTCATTCAGAAGATGCTTGTAGTGTTTTCACTGTTCATGGTATCGAGCGCATGTGGTGGCTAGCTTTAATAAAGTACAAGTGAATCTCTTTAAAAGAATGCTGCCTCGGCTCCAAAATGCTGGAATTACCACCGAGAGTGACTAAACGCATGTACATTTATTATCTGTGTGTAGCATATTTTCTCGAGTCGTGGCACTTAAACGGCGACAATACCTACGTCACCCGAAACATGGCTTCTCACTTATCTCTTGTATTCAAAAAGAGGTTTAAATGCCGGGATGGTAAGTGCTCTTTGTTGTTCCCGGGAGGCTTCAATTCGCAAGGCTTGTAGGGCCTTGCTGAGTCCAGGATCTTCGGAGTGCCCTCTCTGAGAAATTGAAAAACGAGATCTATACCTGATGCCAACTCACGAAAGGAGACACGCTCATTTGACTGCGGCTGGAACTCTTCCTCGCTATTATAAGCAGTCTCTGACTTTCTCACAATTGTAATCCCCTATTTAGTTGTGTATCAAAAGTCCGGCCTATGACGCTTTCTTCAGGGAGATTCACAAAGCCCTCTGCAGACATGGAAGCGAATGATGTTTTTGTCATGAAGCAGAGCAATTAGCTCGCTGAGTCTTTTTTTTCAAGGATCAATTGTATTGAACGGGGCTCCCACCCGATGCTACAAAATCTATACTTCAATCTACAATGCATCTTGGAAAAGGCACTGAGTAGTGAAAGAGCCCGACTTTTCTAAGCCTTATTTTACACTCCTCACCCTCCCCGCTTCTACAACTCATGTCGGTCCGTTTTGATCCGAGAATGCTCCATGAACCTCCCTAACATGCGCCTCAGAAGTAGTTGTAGCACAATGCCCGATTCCGCATCCTTTTTTCTCAAACAATGAACTCGGCGAGCAGTTCCCACTTACCAACTGAGGTTGCGCATATTGCGAACTCATAATTCGATTCAATGGTGCCAGCATCAATTCAATTTCATGGGCAATGTCATGCCTAACTGATTCCACCAGTGTTTCGTTCCTCTGCATTCGCTGTAAAGATGCTTGAGCATACCTGTCAGATCTACCCTTTCAAGGCATAAATGACATTTGAAGCCTGTAACTGGGGTCTTCGTGTCATGAATCGGAACATGAGATCCAAAACTGAAATGATGGAGAGCTTTCAAATCTTTGTGCTGTATCCATTCGTATTTGTGGAGTTGCCTCCAGAATTTTTCCCATCGTCCCATCACGATCGTAAACATCGTAAATTTTTACGAAATTCTATCGTTTATGATGAATTCGTAAATATTTACGATAAAGTTTTTATGTTTTGAAGGTGCTCATCTTTTTCACGATTTTTTACATGTAAAAACAAAACTAAGCACTAAAGCCTTTCTGGATCTAATTTTTATGTCATGATAACCATGATTTGTACACTCGTGTGGTGCAGCGGTCAAGGTGTAACCCTACTGCGCCTAAGACCCCGGTTCGAAACCCGGGCGACACTAAAAAACTGGATGTGCGGTACACATCTGGAAAATCAAGTGTGTTAAGGTTTTCTATAGAATATATAGTTTTCGCCCACGGCTAAGGTAAGCGGCATCCTTCAATACATATCTGTTTCTTTAAAAAAAAAAAAAAATTGTACAAGAAGTTTGTTTATTCTAACTATTAGCAACATTTAAGTCTGATACGATCACCTGCTTCCCTTTGCTTAAACGAGCTCTTCATCCAGCACTTCGTTTTCTCCACCCAGCACTTCATCCAGGTCATCCCCCAGCACTTCTTCCACCTCGTCCCCCAGTTCTTCACCAATGTCTTCGTTCTTTCCCAAAATTTTCTTGAAGCCCACAGATTGAGCCCGATACTTGAGAAACGCCAACATCTTTGTTCTACGCGCCAGCAATTTATTTCTTTTCTTTGTAACCAAATCGCCCATTTGTGAAAATAATGCTTCAGAAGGCGCAGACATTGCTGGAATTGCTAGAATCTCTTTGGCCATTTTCGAAATAACAGGAAAATCGTTTCCTCGAGCTCGATAAAAGTGATTGGGTTGTTTAACTCTCAACTCTCTAATGACTCTAAATAAGACGTAAGTTCGTCATACTCATCGTCAAAAAGTTCGTCTTCAAGAAAACAGCCGGAGGTATCACGCTCAGCGATAAGTTGAATTTGAGACTCGCTCTCTGCTTCTGAAAGATTCTGACTCCCTTCCAAAGTGTTCTCATAGCGCAAATAAACGATCTGCAAATAGTTTTTGACCTCCGAAACGACATCTCCTGCAAAATTCTTTTGTTCGAAAAAGTTGAGCTTGAATCTGGGATCAAGTACGGTTGCAGGAAAAATGTTCATCATGTCCCCAAGATCATTTCCATAAAGAGGAAAGCATTCATAAAGCTTTGTGTAAGAAGCCTCAAGCCCTTGAGCAAGATACGTATTCGAGTGTTTGAGCAGTTTCGTGTTCAAATCCTTGAGGTTTTCGAGAAGATTCTGAAGGTGAGGAATGGTCAAGCTAACAGTAGATTCTTTGCTAGTTTGTAGATGAAGGGTTGGGGCTTCAAAGATTTTAAAACTGCGACACAACTCCTCTAAATATTCCCATTCGAGCTCGCTAATTTCGAAACTCTCAAGACCCAAATGCTTTTGGTCTTTCTTATCGAGGCGCCCAACTTGTGCCAAAACATAGTTGATTTCGTTTTTGAGGTGCAGAGCTCGCTTGATCATTTTAAATGTCGAAAGCCAGCGAGTTTCATTATCCAATATCAAAGTTTCCGGCCCTTTTTGGTTCTTGCCTTGCAATTTTCGAATCTCGGCCTGGTGTTCAAACGTTGTCTGGTGAAATGATTTATTGCAAACACCTTTAACAAGCCTTCAAATAAGATTGGGTAGCGACTTCATTCGATTTGAAGATCCTTCAAGAAGGGAGTTTGTTCATCAATTTCCCGGATTTTCTCAACGAACGCTCTTGAATCCTGCTTCTTGAAAATCGTGTAATGCAAAATAACATTTGTGGCTAAATTCAATACGTGGCCGGCGCAGCGTATTTTTCCATCGAATTTGACGCTCCTACTTTTGAACTGGTCGAGCAAAACGCTCATTACCGAGGCAGTATCTCCCGTAATAGATACAATACGGTTTTCCGAGCCAAAACTTTCAATAACGTCCTGGACAAACGAGAACAATACTCCACCTGTTATAGATTTTGCTTTGAGCACCTCAAATCCTACCACATAATGCTTGAGTTCAAAGAAGTTATCGAAAAAGTGTAACGTGATGCCCAAGAACTTGTTTTGATTACTGGCTTTCCACTCATCAAGTGTAAGAGCGAACTGCCCTCATTCATAGCAAGCTCTTTTCTTAAGGCTCCCACTTCTGCATAGTACATTTCTTCAAGCGTCTTTGTGATCAGTAAACGCGATATAATCTTTTCTAGTCCATTCCTTGAGTATTTCACACATGATTTAGTGACAGGGTTGTCACAGAAGTTAAATGATAAGTTATTCGCCACAATCATGAGTATGAACTTGGTTTGAAAATTTTTGGATTACAAGTATTTTCTCTCTTATCTTGATCTCTCCTGGGAAAGTTTGACAGCCTTTTGTCATCCCTGGGGTAAAAGTAGGTTAGATGTTGGCCCTGAAGTTTTAGACCATCAACTAGGTTAGTAGAAAGAATGGAATCATGGTAAATCAATTTGCCATCTTTAATGTCTTCATGAGCTCACTGACTCTGGGAAATCAACGTTCGTTTGTACTTGCTTCGGATATGATGTGCCAAAGTGGAAGTGTTTATATATCTGGAATGCGTGTAAGACACTGTGCACTTTTGGCAGTTCGCTTTGTACGTGTTTCACCTTTATGATTTATACGGGTCGGTTCCACTATGAAGTAGCCATTTTCAAAGTTGGCCTATGTAAAAGTGAAAGGGTTGGAGGAAGGTATGGAATCAGGCAGCGTACCAAGTTCCAGACTTGGAGGGGTTTCAGAAGATTCTTGTATCATTTAACTTTTTGACTATACAGAAGAAACTAGATAGGACAGGCGAGAGCGAATGGCTTAAAAACATACAGCGCTAGTGTTTAACAATTTCGTTTCCACGTGATCATTGTAACTCGGTTTTTGCAAAAGTTCATAATCTTAGTTCTTTGATTTGCATGGAACCACCCAATCAGAGCCAGCCTAACACACATTGTGCACACCTTGCAATATGCCGGAAAATCGTAAGTGTATCGTAAAATTTTACGATTCTTTTACTAACGATGGGCCTATCGTAATCGTAATTACGATAACGAAAAATCGTTAACTTTAACGAAATTTACGATGAATTTACGATGCGAATCAACACTGGCCCTTCGTCAGTAATCAAATCGTAAAATTTTACGAAAAACATACGATTTTCCGGCATATTACAAGGTGTGCACAACGTGTATCAGGCTGGCTCTGATTGGGTGGCTCCATGGAAATCAAAGAAACGAAGAACATAGACTTTTGCAAAAACGAAGTCACAATATTCACGTGAATGTAGAGTGATTGAAGTCCTTAAGAAACGAAAGCGTCAAACACTAGCGCTGCATTGTTTCGAGCTCTTCGCTCTCGCTTGTCTTAGCTTTTCTACTCTGCGTTCTTGAAATTTCAATGATACGAGAATCTTGTGAACCCTTCCATTGTGAAATTTAGTACGCCGCCTGATTCAGCTTATCGCTAGGCATGATAGCTCCGGTGTTTTTTTGAAGAGGAGAATCTTGACGACGAGGAGGACGAACTTATGTCTTATCTCGAGTCAAAAAGAGAGCCGAAAATCAAAGAACTCAATGCCTTTTATCAAGCTCGAGGCAAACATTTTTCTGTTCTTTCACAGCTGACCAGAGACAGCCATGTCTGCGCCTTCTAAAGCATTATTTCCCCAAATGGGCGATGCGCATACAAAGAGAAGAAATACGTTTTTGGCTCGTAGAACAAAGATATTAGCATTTCTCAAGTTTGGGCTCATTCTGTGGGATTTCAGAAAATTCAAGGAAAGCTCGAGGAAAGCTTGCACACCCGGAGGAAGCGCTGGATGAAGGGCTCTAGCGGATATTGGCACGTGATTGGACTCGCGGACGGTTGCAAAATGTTAAAGTCCGAAGTCTGCAGTTGAGCTTTTTCCAACATTACACATATAATACGACAACTTAATAGCAGCTCATCGCTAGATTTGCGAAATTCTATCACATGAGCCAAATTCTTTTATGTCTAAAACGAGTTAAAAATGCTATGACTGAGAGACGACCTAGTGGTGCGACTCACCATATCTAGTAGTGATGCTTTCCACGTTTACTTTCCACACCACAAACACGATGTTATGAGCCGAACTTCGTGGAATCGGCTCAGAATGCTGACCGCATTACAACAGATCCATAAAAACACCACGTTGGTCGAAATTTCGCCCGGTTCCACTACCCACCCTAAGCTGGTGTACGGGTGTTGTGACCCGACCCCGCCACGCTCCGTGCGGCGTGCGCTACGTGCCGGTCCATGTCAACAGTCGGCCCTTATTGCCAGGGAATCGGCTGCTAATCCAGAACTTTGAGACAGAGAACGGCAACTAAATAAAAGAGTTTTTCTTTGAACACGATTTCATCCTGGACAGCTATATCTCACATTGATGCTGTCTTGACTCCATCGTGACAAGTTGCTACCCTCTAGACCTGAGAAAGTACCCCTCATCTGAAAGGTTTTAGGCTAACGAAAGCAGGTGATCATATCGGAATTTATTGTTATAGTAAATATTCTATGTGTCTGGGATTAATGGCATAAAAAAGAGGTTCAGAAGTGCTTCGTGCATAGTTTTGTTGTCCATGTAAAAAATCGTGAAAAAGACGGTCAAGTTCAAGACACACTGATTTATCGTAAATCCCTACGATTTCTTCGCTAACAATAGAGTATCGTGAAATCTTACAATGTCTCCGATCGTGATGGGTCTGCCATTGTAGGTCGTCGTTATCGTCGTTAACGACGCCTCCGACGCAACACTAGTTGAGCATAACCTTTTCTATACAAGAACTCAGAACTCACGGAAAAAAGGTTTGCTTACCCAAAGGAAAAGATGACTTTGTCCAGAGTATCGAAAGCTGCTTGTCATTGTTCTAAGTATGGCTCTTTAGGCGGAAGTATAGTCAAGCCTTCTCTCTTTCATACAGGCTGTTCCGGGGCGAATCAGATAGAATCTAATTTCTGTCAAATACTTTGAAAGACGAGCAACCTCCAGAGGATAAATTTGCAAATTAAAGTTCTGGTATTTGAGTGGACTCATGTACCGATGAAAAGAGGCCAGTAACTTTACTACCAGGCCCATGCTTGGGGCGGTCTTCCTAGAGGACCTCTGACACAAGCACTATCATATTGGTATACAATGGATAAGTTCTGGTCCTGGATGTTCCTTGATTTTGCTGCTTGCTTTGACATGTACTAACTCATCAGCATAGAAACAGAAGTCCAGTTTTCTTCAAGCTTCGAAATAGCCAAGCAACGACACCAACTCTGTCCATGCGGAAATTTCTTTAGATTTCCGATCGAAAGAAGAGAGATTAAGAAGGCCCGTTAAAATAAAGCGTTTATCTGGAAGATAGCAAAAAGCTCTGTTCTGGGGCTGAGTACCTGAAGTGGGTGTGATATGGACGGGGAACGAACTAAGCCTGGATCGTGAGTAGATGAAGACATAACACAAGGACTCGGCCCACATTGAGTTGGGAAAAACTTTGAAGATGAGTTCTGTCAAGGTGCGTACTATACGCTCACTGCTAGACACGAGATGAATACTTGTGAAGAACGACCGACACCCCTAGGCCCTTTGGGTTTGTATGAAATAGTGGTCTCGGCAAATGCGTGGGCATCATAGTCATAAACACTTCAAGTACAAATCGCCAACATACCAAGCCTTTGCTGGTGCGACTTCCATTTGTTACTTGGGATATAACAACAGACCACCTGAAGCTAACGACAATGAAGATTTGTGCTCTTGATCGAGGGCGAGGAGGAAACTGGCTCGATTGGTTTCAAGATACCCTTAATGAACATACAGGTTTGATTGGATCCATCGACTGGGTGATGCTTTCCAGTTCCTACTGAATTGACGACAATATCCCCTGCTGGAACTATGGCTTGATAGGAGTTTCCATCTCTGTTGAATCCGAAAACCCGATCGGCGCTCCGGCGTCGATGGTGGTGTTTTAAAGGAGCCCACAATGGATTTGATCCAAGTGATTGACCAACTTTTCTGTCAGCAACAAACAGAATCGAGATACCAGGATTCTACTAAAACTTCATTGCCTTTGATGAAGCCGAGCCTGCTCGCTTTGAGAAGATTAAGAAAACGCTCGTGGAACCTAACTTTTGAGGCTGGCTTGGACTCTTCTTTGGCGAAATGGAGAACCCTGTCTTTGATTGTCCATGGAATGGATGTTAAGGATCAAAGAACGATGTCATCCCACAAAGAGAAAAGCATCCATCTCGATCAGAATGTGCCTGGCCAGGACCTCTGTGCTATCAAGAAACGGTTGGTTGGAAAAGTTCGCCTTGCGCAAAACGGAAAAGAGGCTTCTGACTGAATTTTACCACGAAGCTGAACCTTGGCTTGGAAACCCACACAATGAAGTGTACCAGAATTGAGATGATGAAAAAGGATTGGGGAACTTCAGTCTCCGAGCCTTTACAGTATTTATCTGGGAGGGTGGGTCGGTCCCTTCCATTACTTTTCTCGAGAAAGCTTTCAGTGCACCGGCAGCTCAAATTACTTGTGGAAAAGCCAGCGACAACTCAAATCTGAAAGACGAGAGCTTCGTGTCGGAAAGCAGGGAGAAAAACTGACAGGTAATGGTGCCAAAATACCAAGACAGTTCCTACACAGTAGTACCTGAGAAGATAGAAATCCAGCATTGTCTATCCGGGTCTCAAGCTGTTTATTAATTACTCGTTGGGTGTTTCAGATTGGAAGTCAAATGCGCCAATCATGAAATCATTTAGCCCTCCGCCGAATTTCAATTCGTTACAGCCTGGCCAGCAATACCTCGTTTTATGAACCCATGGGTTTTTCTATCTGGTACTACTAGTTTGTCGTGTTTGACAGCTTTGATTCCATTAATGCATGCTTGATTGTGATGAAGGTAGACGATTAATTTCAAATGACATTGGTGTGAGCAGGAATCTCGCTTTCCTCACTTCCATCCCTAATAGTGCTACTTTGTGTATTAAACTGCCCGCTTGAATGAATGATGAGCGAAGCGACAAACACGATGAGAAATAGCGGTGAAAGTACAAAAGCAATTTCTCAAAAAACCAGCCAGAAACGTTCTATGGCCTTTTCTGACCCCAGAGTCCGGCGCGTCTGGAACACGGACCAAAGAGCCCCAGAGCTCGGATATAATGAATCCTTTGGTCCAAAGACCTATCCGAGAGAGACATTGATGGAAGAAGAAGGCTACTTGTCTCACAGAATGGATAGCGGTATCAACTGTTTTCTAGCTTGTCGCCGAACTCCATCAACTCAAAAATGAGACTCATATTGGGGCAGATCCGCTCACACGCGTCAACATGGTTGCCACCGTCCTTGATTTTCTGCGAGCATACTTCTTTCACATTGCCGGTTCCAGACTTCAAAAGCTCGTATGCCTCATTCACAGAGATCTTGAACTTCACAATGAAGTATGCTACTACCACACAGGCCGATCGCAGGACCCCGCATTGACAATGAACGAGTATTTTTTTGCCCGGCTGGTCCATTGCTGCCATTTCTCTCGTAAGCATGGGCAAGTCTTTCAGAATCGCAGACGTGTGCGACCAGGGCACGTGAAGGTACTTTTTCGTGCCGTTTTCATCGTTGAATTCGCGAGACAAGTCTGCACATTCGCGGGCAACGTTGATCACGAGGTCGTAGTCATTTATATCGAGCAGACAGCCCGGTGATTTCGGCTCACAATAGAGGTATATTCGTGAATTAAGCACGTTGGCGGGGCCGTTTGGGTAAGCGTATGTGAGGCCAATTTCCTGGAGTTCCTCGGGCTCTGCCTCAGAAGCAGAAGACGCTGCGCTGAGTGAGTTTTCTGTGCTTTTTATGATCCGAGCATGCGTTGCAGACGGATTTGACTTGGACTGATCGGAGAGCGCGCCGTTTTGGTCTGCGAGCGACGGGGAAAAGCCGGATTCACCCGGAATATCCAAATTTCTTTCTGTGGGATTATTGCAGGAGCCCGGTAGCGCTTGTGGAGACGATTTGAAAGGACTTAGTAGTGCGATTTCAAGTTGGCTTTGAGGATGTGAAACTTCGGCCGGCCTCGTTTTCGAACCGCCTAAAAGCGCGTTCTCGCCGCCCACAGGCAGCAGTACATCCAGGAACATGGTTTCTCTCACTGGGGTTTGTGCGTGGGCAAAATCGGGAACCGTGGGAGACGAAGTTGGGGGAATGAACAAAGCCAACAGTTTTCCGCGCCTCGGCAGCAGCTGCGAGGCCGCAGAAACCGGGGATGTGCTATTTAGCAGAAGCCTCTGGATGCTGATATTCCTCGAGCTCAGAAGAGAGCTTGGTTTGCAAGAATGCCGCGGAGAATAGTTCATTGAGGTCGTATTATGACCGGGATTGGGCGATGTACTAGTCGCCCCAGAAGAACGGGCTCCGAGCACCGGGGGCGGCTTAAACGCAACAGGCGAGGTTCTCGTCGGGCG
Organism: Metschnikowia corniflorae; assembly: GCA_030581935.1. NCBI lineage: Eukaryota > Fungi > Ascomycota > Pichiomycetes > Serinales > Metschnikowiaceae > Metschnikowia > Metschnikowia corniflorae. Next base: position 6,307 of record JAKTWD010000061.1, on the reverse strand, counting down.
TGCTGCGTGACTATATGCTTTTGGATCCATCTGCAAAGCTATAACAGGCATCTAAACCGCGAGAGATATTTGAGAATTTGACTGTATTAGACTGCGAACTCCACTGTGAGCAGCAAGTAGAGAGCGCTTGGAGGGTGAGAAGTCGGCAGGAATTGCACCAATGTATTTGTTTCAGTGAAGCGGCGCCACGCTGATTTCCATATATTCTTTCAGCACCAAAGCTAACCCTACCAGTGGTGAAACAAAGAAAAAACGGATGTACGGATGAAATATGACAGGGCGCATGGGACGGCAATGGTTTCAGAATGCGAGATGATGCAGCACCATGAAACACTACGACAGGGGAACGCGGCTCAGGCGCGCGGTCCTGCTCCGGGTTGCTGAGCCATGAACGGGGTCACGTGACCTGACATCGGAGGACTGAGAGAGGGCAGTCCGAGAGACGGTGTGGGTTAAAAAAGCAATCTTTGGTGAGAGCGTATTTGGGGAGTGGCAGAAGCACTGGGCGTGTGTTTTCCCAGATTTCCAGCTTGTGTGGCGTTGCTGTTCGGCCTTCTTTAGAATCGCTACACCTATTTCTGGATCTCATATGTCGCTCCACGCATAGAACGGTCAGTGGTTAGGCCCAAGCCGCAATAAAATTAGAGTGCGGCCAGGCATGGAAATTTGGATCATTTCGTAATTTTGACAATTTTCCTCCTGAGAGCCATTCTTGCTTGTGAATATAGAAACGACCCCTGATTGGCCATACTTTTGACGCCCGAGTCAGAACTCAAAAGTTATTTATAGCTTACCCCTGATGCAGGCTCGGACTCGCCCTTCTATGCCAAGGGCGGTGTGAATAGGCACCGAGGTCTGGAATCTCTCAACTCCGAGGTGTCCTGATGTACTGCTTCGTAGAGGAAGTACTCAGAATACATGAAATACGTTCTTATGCGGGTGAATGCAAAGAGAACTCGGAATGTTGGTGATGCTGGTGTCAAGCCGTCACGCCTGCAGACACCGAGGCTTGGGCATTGGGTTGCAAACGTTGGGCCGATGATCCCGAAACTGTGAATTTTCATGCTTTCCTTGAAATAGCTTAGGGGTGCAATGATTTGCTTTCAATTAAACTTATCTGTCAAAGGACATCCCGGAATAGCTTTTTGTGAGACTCGCTCCGGCCATTTGCAATCAGTGTTGCGTCGTAGGCGTCGTTAATTACGACGACAGACCCATCACGATCGTAATCAGCGTGTGTATTTTTGATATTTTATCGTTTACGACGAAATCGTACGGATTTACGATAAATCTTCATGTTATGAAGGTGCCCGTCTTTTTCACAATTATCTACATTGACCACAAAACTAAGCACCAAAGCCTCTCTGAATCTCTCTTCTATGTCACGATAAACATGATTTTGTACACGAAGTTTGTTCTAACTGTTATTCTAACATTTTATTCTGATATGATCACCTGCATTTTGCCTTTTTAAAAATTCATTTGTTTTCGCTAAAATAGCTCTTCATCCAGCACTTCTTTCTCTCCAACCAGCACTTCATCCAGGTCAACCCCCAGGTCTTCATCCACATCTTCGATCGTTCCTGAAATTTTCCCAAAGCCCAGAGAATGTGCCTGATACTTGAGAAACGCCAACATCCTTGTTCTACGCGCCAATTTTTTTTCTTCGTAACCACATCGCCCATTTGTGAAAATATTGCTACAGAAGGCGCAGACATTGCGGAATTGCTGGAAAGTCTGTGGCCATCTTAGAGACAACAGGAAAATCGTTCTCATGAGTTCACTAAAAGCGATTGGGCTGTTTGACTCTCAACTCTCTCTGCGACTCAAAATAAGACGTAAGCTCGTTAATTCGTCTTCAAAAGGTTAATCTTCATAAGGTTCGCCTTCAAGAGAATAGTCGGGGCAATCACGCTTAGCGATACGTTGAATTTGAGGCACGTCCTGTGCTTCTGAACAATTCAGGTTCTCTTCCAGAGTGCTTATATGGCGTAAATAGACGATCTGCAAGTAGCCTTTAATCTCCAAGTGACATATCCTGATTAATACCTTTGTCGAGAAGCTCGGATCAAGTACGGCCACGAGAAAAATGTCCTTCATGTCCTCAAGATCTCTTTCATAAATGAAAAGAATTCATAAAGCATTGTGTTAGAAGCCTCGAGTCCTTGAGCAAGATATGGATTCGAGTGTTTGAGCCGTTCCGTTTTTAACCTCTGAGGTTCTCGAGAATACCATGAACGTAAGGGATGGTCAAGCTGATAGTAAATTCTTTGCTAGCTGGTAAATCAAGTGTTGGGGCTTTAAAAATGTTTGAGACGTGTCGCAAATTCTTTAAGTATTCCCGTTGGAGTTCGAGACCCATATGTTATTGGTATTTCTTACCGAGGCACCCAACTTGTGTCAATACATAGTCGCTTAATTACTTTGATTGTCGAAAGCCATTGAGGCTTATTATCTAATTTCAGATTTTCCGGACCTTTTTGATTTTGTCTTGCATTCTTCGTATCTCGGCCTGGTGTTCAAACGTTGTCCGAAGAAATGAATTATTGCGAACACCATCTACAAGCCTTCGAATGAGATAAGGTAGCGGGTTCTTTTGAATAGAAATATTCTTCAAAATGGAGATTTCTCATCATTGTGTTTTCATCAATCTTCAGGATGCTCTCAAAAAACGCTTTAGAATCCTGCTTCCTGGAGGATGTGAGATGCAAAAACTTTTGTGGATAAATTCAATACGCGAACGGCGCAAAGTATATTTCTATCGAATTTGACGTTCTTAGTTTTTAATTGGTCAATTTAAACGCTTAGTACCGAGGCATTATCTCTAGTAATAGATACAATACGGCTTTACAAACCACAAATTTTATGAACGTCCTGGACAAACGACAACAAAACTCCTCCTGATAGGGATTTCACTTTGGGCACCCCGAATCCAACCACATAATTCTTGAGTTCAAAGGAGTTATCACAAAAGTGCAACGTGATCCCCAAAGCCTTGATTCGGTTACTGGCTTTTCACTCATTAAGTGTAAGAGCGAACTGGTCCTCTTTCATGGCTCCTTTTTTAAGGAATCCACTTCTGTATAGTACATTTCCTCGAGCGTTTTTGTGATCAGCGAAAACGATATAACTTTGTGTAGTCCATTCCTTGAGTATTTGGCACAGGATTTAGTGACAAAATTTAGTGACAGAATTTAGTGACAGAATTTAGTGACAGAATTGAGTGACAGAATTTAGTGACAGAATTTAGTGACAGAATTTAGTGACAGAATTTAGTGACAATATTTAGTGACAGGATTACCAGTCAATCGGACATTGTTGTGGAATCTGGCAAGATTGACGGGCTTATGAACAGCTAGGCCCATCAGAGATGCGCTGAGATTCGCAACCGGTTGCAGCCATGGAGCTTATCGGAGATTGCAGACCCGTACACCAGCGAAGGTGGGCAGTTTGCACCCCGGCGAGTTTCAGCAATTTTTTGGTTGTTTGGTCATTTTTTCTATTTAGATGTGTTTTTGGGACTGAAATGAGGGGGACTCGCTGTTTGGGGTTTGATTCTCGGTTGTTGATGGCATCCTTATCTGGCTTAATTTAGGCACGAGCTTGGAGGAAACATGGGCATGGCGCGATATGCGGAGTGCATGATCACGACAGAAAAGGAAATTTCGATGTAGACTTTCTCAAGAACGATACCCAGAAGGTGCTCAGAAGGAGCTCACGCAGGTCGATGTGCTTGAAAAGCTTACACATTGCGTTTTTTCTTGCACAAGAGCACGAAACAAGCGGGAAAATCGGCCAAGAGTGGGCAAAATGACCGCCTTTCCATCTCCCCTTCATCTACAGAAAACCAGTCAGCGGCCCACTCGGTCGACGACAACAAAGTCTACGAAAACAAGTATTACATGACGTTGGACGAACAAACACTCACCTCGTGCAGAGTCCTCGATGGAGTCACTCGGCGTGACGAGCATGGACGCGTTCCCCTTCAACTCGTTTGGGATCCATTCCAACGACTCCAAATGCACAATTTCGAGGCCTCGCTGACATCCGAGATCAACGGCAATGTCTTTTAAAACAAGTACAGGAAAATCGTGTTGAAAAAGGGTACTGTGATTGATGTTGCACACAGCCGTCCCCTTGGTCTTCTGGTGTGAAGCTGTTTCGTTTGCAGCTATCTTGAACTTGAGTAATTTCACACAGGATTTAGTGACAGGATTGTCACAGAAGTTAAATGATAGGTGATTGAACACGATCACGTGTATGAACTTGGCTTGAAAATCTTAGATCACAGGTTTTCCCTCTACACTTGATCCCTCCTGAGAAATTTTGTCCTCCATGGGGTAAAAGTCTGTTATATGCTGGCCCAAAAGTTTTAGCTCATCAACAAGGTTAGTGGCAGGAATGGTATCATGGTAATTCATTTGCCATATTTGATGTCTTCATGAGATTGCTCACTCTGGAAAATCAGCGTACGTTTTGCTGAATTCGGAAATTATGTGCTGAGGTGGAAGTGTTTATATATCGGGGCGTGTAAAACACTGTGCACTTTTGGCATTTCGACTTTACATGTGTTTTGCCTTTATGATTTACACAGGCTGATTCCACTATAAAGTAACCAAATCTACGGCTGATGTATAAGTGGAAGGGTGGGGGAAGGTATGGAATTAAGAGGCATACTAAATCCCAGGCTTGGAGGGGTTTCAGAGGATTCTCGTGTCGTTGAATATTTCAAAAATGCAGAAGAAAATAGACAAGGTGGGCGAAAGCGAATTGCTTCAGAAAACACAGCGCTGGTGTTGGCACTTTCGTTTGCATTTGCTTATTGTGACTTGAGTTTTGCAAGAGTCCATGTGCTTAGTTTCCTTGATTTCCATGATACCGCCCAATCAGAGCCAGCCTGATACACATTGTCATATATCGGAGATTCGTAAGTGTATCGTAAAACTTCACGATTTTATTACTAACGAAGGGCCTGTCATTACCTTTGACGAAATTTACGATGAATTTACGATGCGACTCAACAACGGTTGCAATCAGGCATGTTAGTAAGTAGTATTTTTCGCGAAAATTATGCTTTCTTTATTGTGAATATATTTTTGCTAGTTGCATGGATGGGCAAACGGTTAATCAACAAGCTATTCAAGTCATTTATACAACTCGTGTGACATCTAAAAATCGTGGTGGAATCAAATCGGCATGACCACAAAGATGCACTTGAGTGAGGTGCTTGCTCCGACAAATACCACATTCACCAACCTAGGCAGCCTCAGTTGGTTTGTGAAGGTTGTACGAGAAGTTTTCCTACGTAGGGTGTAGTCTAGTCCATCACTTTTGATCGACAGCAACGAGTCTTCAAGTGAAGATCTTGAGTCAATCTTTCTCTTTCTTGCTTCGGAAAAAGGCGGTGAAAGTCGCCTCAATGGAAACTGAAATCTGGCTTGTCCCATGTGGATGTCCGATTGCTATTCAACCCTAAACTTGACTGATTCCAAGGCATGGCTGGATATGATTGGTGGCGGTTGTTTGATTTCATAGCACACTGCTTTTGACCGCCAATTTTTAGGTACATATAAACGATCAACCCTCCTACAAGTCGAGGAACTGTTCGTTGGATAAATTGTGATATCATACTTTCCCACATCTTCCGTCTTTGCATTAAATTGAGATCTGAAATACATTTCGTTTTTAAAAGAAATGTTTAGTTGGGTCAAATTAGCTGATAAGGTTTGTTCCAATGAGCCAATCATGAATGTAGTCAGAAATAAGTTGGTCCAGAACAAAATGATTGGAGCCCGCAATGTCTTCAATAAAAAAAACAAAAAAAAAAAAAAAGAAATCTCCTGGAAAAATATTTTTTTTTAGCAAAAGCTAGTAGAAAATATATGTTTTTCTCAAAAGATATTCAAGCACTTTTATAAATGGCGAAGCGTGCTGTTCGAAGCCACATTCTAACTGTTCTGGGGCATGTGCCCTATTTACACTCCAGAGGCTCCATTGCCTATCAGACAGCTGGGTTCACAATACCGTTTGTAGCGCAAATGTCAAATTCATTTGAGGGTTACAACACTCCACAATTCAAGGAGACTCAACCCTTACTAGCTGTGGGTGTTCTGAACGCGTGTGCCAAATCACTCCAATATCACAATACCCGGTCTTGTAAAATCGAACCCCTAAAAAATCTTTACATCGCGACAGTGCTAGTTCCTCGTATAAAATTTGACATTCTCAGGGCACATGGCTTTCAATCTACCATTCTAGATGCTGTTTAAGAAGCTCTATTTGAACTTCTTCACAAGTACAAGACGGA
>JAKTWD010000060.1:0-29581 GCA_030581935.1 Metschnikowia corniflorae | reverse complement strand
GATGGTGAAACTTCTGAATAAAGGTTGGGAAAAAGAGAGCCCCCGTGTCCCCAACGGGGGAACTGGCGACTATATAGGAGAAAGCATGGTAACAATGGTAACAATGGGAAGATCTGCGCGCGGGTGAAATGCGTGTATAGCGTAATTTCACTAGTGGTTATGTCCTACCTGACATCTCGGCCAGTTTCGAGTCAGGGTTCTTACTTGAAACGATGACTTAACCACTACTTAGCTCAGTGTTGGTTTTTGGCAGTAGGCGAGGACTGAAATCAACTTGTGCTCGCGAGCGTAGGTGGAGACTAAGTCAGGGGCAGTCTTGGCGATCGCGCTGGCGGCATACTCATTTGGCTCTCCATCTGGGAACTCTGGTGTAGGTAACCCGAGGGCCGTCAAGATAAACCCTCTACCTTTGCGACGGTGCCCAACGATGGCTGTAACTTCGACTAGTTCAGAGCCATCTTTGTAGCGTTTGATTGGAACTTCAGTGTTGTGTGGGGTAAAGTAGTCGTCTGGAATGGCTTGTTTGAGTCTGAGCAGATTGATGTGAAACACTGTGTGGCCTCGATAGGTCGTTGGCATCGCGAGTTCGTAGTTAACAGGGCTGTGTACGGCAACAATGGTATACGGTCCCGAAAACCTAGTGCGAAACTTGCGTTCTAGTTGACTATTGTGAGCGTCTGGATAATGTTCCAAGTTTAAGCAGTCGACGAATACTTCTTCACCCTCTCGGAATTGGACATCGGTGTGGCGTTGATCAAAAAAAATTCTTGGCCGATTGAAATGCAGCTTGGTGCGAAGCAAGGGCGCTAGTCTGGATTTGGCCAAGTGTGTGGGTGAGGTCCTCCACTGATCGATCGGTCTGAGCAGCAGGAACAGGGTAAAAAAAATCAGTAGGGGCAGATGGCATATACCCAAGGTCCACCTGGAATGGCGACTTTCCTAAAGAGGTGGACGGTTGAGAGTTCAAAACGAATTCGCCCATCGGCAAAAATTTGGGCCACGCGTTGTTGTGGTCAATGTGAAGACGTATATATTGTTCAATGAGTTTGTTTCGGTTTTCCACTCTCCCATTTGACTGTTGATGGCGTGGGAGGGAGAGGCGGGAGTCAATGTGGAATGCCTTCATGGTATCCTGAAATTCGGAGCTGGTGAATTGCGGGCCCCTATCGGACTGAATGCTGATTGGGAGCCCATGAAGTGGGAAGTAGTAAGTCAAAAAATGTTCAACGAAGTCGGTGGTGGTAAACGATGTCAGGACAGGGTAAAAGTGCACACGGTTGGAAAATTTGCAAACAATGGTAAGAATCGCATTCACTGTGTGTCCAGCAAACTTGGCGTCAGGAAGGCCGGTAATAAAATCGGTCGCGATATCTGTCCATCGCCCTTGTGGCGGTGTAGTGGGCTGGAGGAGGCCGGCAGGGAGCGACGACGCAGCTTTCACTCTTTGACACTGATCGCACCCGTGGACATAGTTCTCAACCACCTTTTGCATGTCGGGAATAAAGTATAAGGCGCGGAGAGACTGGACCCAACGGCGGATCCCAGGGTGACCAGCTAAAGGAGACGTGTGAGTGCGTTGAAGTAGATCAGGTAAATGCTCCCGCGGAATGCAGAGGCGGTCGTGGTAATAGAGGAGATTGCCAGACAGATCAAGGGAGTATGCACGGTTGGTATTCGTCGAAATGGTGGCATCGGTAAGGTTCGTGAAAATCTGTGCAAAATGTGGATCGTTCAAGTAAGCTTGGGGAAACGTGGCTAACCACTCGGGGGGCGTGTTGGGCGTAGGTGATGATGGGTCTGGGGAATGGGGCCTAACGGCCATAGTGTTTGGTACGACCTCCATGTCAGATAGATCTGAGCGCTAAGAGCTAAGAGCGATAGGTAAAACTTGGTTAACGATAAAACTACGTGTGATGGTGAAACTTCTGAATAAAGGTTGGGAAAAAGAGAGCCCCCGTGTCCCCAACGGGGGAACTGGCGACTATATAGGAGAAAGCATGGTAACAATGGTAACAATGGGAAGATCTGCGCGCGGGTGAAATGCGTGTATAGCGTAATTTCACTAGTGGTTATGTCCTACCTGACACATGCCGGGCCCTGCTATCACACTAAAAAGAGCTTTCCAGCACAGGCGAAGTCGCAGACAATATTACACTCCTGAAATGTCAAGTTTTTTTTGCTGCGGGCAGAAATTTCCATGCCTGATTGCCAACATTTGAATCTTGCGGTTGCAATTATTTTGCAGCTAATTTACGAGATTGCCTCACACCACCAAATTCAATTTGGTACGGTATAGGTTTATGTTATGATGTAGACCTGGGGCAGGGCTAGAGCCCTGACCCTGCGCGTAGCTGTAGGCTGTAGGCCGGGTCGTGCAGTGCCCTGGTACATGCACGACATGAAGTACGCCCTCGGGGCGACGAGTAGGAGGAGGGAAGCCTTAGCAAGAGAGAGTCCTAAGCATAGCAAACAATACATATACTCCCCTCTAGTACCTCTATACTAGGCCGTTTCCTAACATTTGGTAGCGCAGCACTTTTTATCGATCATGGCATCAAAAGTAAAGTCAACTTCAGAACCAAAACCTCGCAAGGAGAAAAAAGGTCAAGGACGCTAAAACCGCCAAGAGTATCAAAGGCGATGGGCTTGTCCGCGCAAACAACTTTTGTTAGCAAGATCAACAACAGGTTGGATTTGGCTTACTCGAATCTTCGTACTTTCGGGGATGCTGGTCGGACCTGACTCATGGGAATTACTATCCAACCCATCACGAAGAAATCAAATGCAACAGATCAAGAGTTTCTACGTGCGCCCGAAATCATCCTCGTCCACATACGAAAGTGCACGGGAATCTTACTCTGGTCAGCGAGTTGACACATTGGATCCGCGAGGAACTAAACATCTCGGAGAAAGTCTCGACCATCCAATTCGAGACGAGGAACACGGTTCAGCAAGGGGATTATGAACGATACGGTTTGAATATCTTGGCACTCGCAGCCAGAACGACCTCTGCGAATTTTGGAATTCAGAGGACGAAATGAAAGTTGTTTTTTCTCTACAACACGAAGAACAACAAGTTGCGGGAATACGTTATCTCTTAGATTTGCTCCTTTTAGGAGCTTGCGGGGAAAGGTTCCAAACTCACTGAAAATTGATTGGTCGGTGACTAGGAATATCGACTCGCTGGGCGCTGAAAATTACTCCAAACGCCACAATTGGGAATTCTTACAGAGGTGGTAAGTTGCAGAATTTGGTCAATCGAATTGAAGTGCCCCCTCGCCATGAAAGCGACGGCGGCGTGGAATCTGGGGCTTACGAGCCCGTACAAGATTAGGGTCGGCGTCTTCGTCAGGGGTCACACCCAGCGCCGACACACACGACGAGATCGACTCCGTGTGCATTACGATGAATCGGTTATCCATGTCTTCTCATGACGCACCGACTGCATCACATCACTCTACCATAAACACCAAATACACCACGAAAGACCAAAAGAATGACCTCCTTCCTTCGACTTCCGCTACCGCCGACCGACTTGGGCCTGAGGCCGCGTCAAGTGACGATGATAAGAGCGAAATGCTCGGGGCAAAGCCTCTTTTAATTCCACGTGAAGGCGTGACGGGCGAGATGCCGGGACAAAGGTCCCCTAACCTTCCACCGCATGGGGTGATGGACAAGATTCCCAACCATGCCGATGAGCGAATTGCTCCTGAAGATATAAGCGAACTGCTTGGGACTAGATCCCCTAGGATTCCACGTGAAGGCGTGACGGGCGAGATGCCGGGACAAAGGTCCCCTAACCTTCCACCGCATGGGGTGATGGACAAGATTCCCAACCATGCCGAGACCCTGAATTTGATGAATGGTGATACTGATTTTGATGTTGCTTACGAACCTGTGTTATTACTCGAAGTGCGTTTTCTTCGGTAGTTCACGATGCGGGTGTCGTGGACCGAACGCTGTTTGATCTAGACAGTTCTTGAGATGTTGTTCGCGACGACCTTCCCCCAGGTCTCCTACCAGTACGCAATATTCAAAACTCTATCGAGGTAATTCCGGTACCAAACCGAAAGCCAGGTCACCACATCGTCTCACGTTCGAAGCGAAACAAGAGCTCACGCTGCACACCGACGAGCTTCTTCGACAGGGCAAAATTGAACCTTCGGGATCCCCCTGGGGTGCGCCCGTCCTTTTTGTACGTAAGAAAGATGGCAATAGCCGGCTTTGCGCCGATTACAGAGCTTTGAATTCGGATACGGTTCGTGAACGCTTTCCATTCCCGCTCATTGATGATATCTTGGATACGCTCGCCGGTGCTCCGGTGTTCTCGTCGTTGGACCTACACTCTGGGTACCACCAGGTCCGGATTGACGATCATGCTGTGGATAAGACAGCGTTTGTTACCCCATATGGACAATACGCGTGGCGCGTAATGCCCTTCGGACTCACGAATGCACCGGCTACCTTTCAGCACTTGATGAATGATATTTTCAGGTCAGTTCTCACTCGATCTGTGGCCATTTACCTCGATAACATCTGTTTTCAAAATCGGTCGAACAGCATAAACGCGACCTACACCATGTTCTCACCACGCTAAGACAACACAAGCTAGTGGCGAAAGCTGAGAGGTGCTACTCTTTTTTTTTTTCAAACTCAGTTGCACTTTCTCGGTCATGTGCCGAGCCCCGAAGGTCTTCGGGGACCCGGACAAGATTGAAGCGGTACGTCAGTGGTCTAATATTGCAACAAAGAAACAAGCGCAGAGTTTTCTCGGACTTACAGGTTTCTATCGGCGTTTTATTCCGGACTACGCGAGTTACACTAGCTCCATCCATGATTTTATCGCTGGTAAGCAACCGTGATCCTCGACTCACAACGCTATGGTAGAAGCCTTGAAACAGAAACATACCTCGGCGCCAATTCTGATGCTCCCTAGTCCGGAGCATACGTACGTCGTCTACACCGATGCGAGCAATTCCTACATGGGTGCTGTTCTCCACCAGGTTGATGAAAATGAAAAGCTACTTGGGGTGGTCGCGTATGAGTTAAAGAAGTTCAGCCCAGTCGAACAGCCGAACTCAATTATCCGACGCGAGAAAAGGAATTCTTTGCGGTTATTCATGCGCTTAAGAAGTGGCGTCACTTCCTTTTGGACAAACACTTCATCCTTCACACCCATCACCAGTCGCTCACGACTTTGAAAACGCAAGCGATGCCCACAACCCGCCTCAGCCGCTGGCTCGCCTTCTTCGAAGAATTGTCATGGACCTTCGTTATATTAAAGGACTGCAGAATGTGGTCGCCGATTGGCTCAGCCGTAAAGACGTGGAGGTTTCGCTTAATAGTATACTGATTCTGATGATTGCAGCGGAGAGCGAGGCGACGGGCACGATGTTGATCAGGACCAACTTTACCATCAACCCAGCAACCGTCGAGCTGATAAAGGCAGACTACAAACGAGACCCAGAGTTCACAGATGTGTATGATATCTTTGTCAACAACAAATCCTGGCCACCTAAGATGAAACTTCTTTTTTCGCACTTCCTGTTGCACGATGATTTGCTTTACTATACGCTCACTACACGAGAGCAGCAACGGTTATGCGTTCCACAGGGTTCGTCACGCACATTACTTACGGCTCGAGCTCACGATTTGGCTGTGGGTAACCACAGAGGTAAGTACAAGACGTTTGAGCTTGTGTCGCGGGATTATTATTGGCGAAAACATTACACCGCTTGCTGTGAGCACATTCAGCTGTGTGTCGCCTGCCAACGCTCTAAAGTCGATCGCCAGGCCCGTAGTGGTATCCTCAACCCGTTGGAGGTTTCACAGGAACCGTGGGATCACATTACCATGGACTTTGTCAGCGATTTCCCACTTCAACGCAACTGCGACCAAATGGTGGTACTTGTGGATCGATTTTCAAAAATGGCACATTTCATCCCCTGCAAAAAAAAAAAGAAGGTCTCGAGGCACTGCACGTGGCCCGTCTCCCTCTGGCACGGGTGTTTTGCCTCCATGGGTTTCCACTTTCCATCACAAGTGATCAAGACCGACTCTTTGAAGCCGAGCTTTTTCAGGCATATATGCGTCAATGGAACGTCAAATCACATTTTACTGCCGCTGACCACACGGAAACCGATGGCCAGTCCGAAAGGACCATTAACACAGTTCGACAGCTTATTCGCACGGCCATCTCACGCACGCCAACCAAACCCCTTTGTTGGGTCGACCTTGTACCGATGGTGGAATTCGCTTACAACAATAGCGAACACTCGGCCACTGGGTGCACTTCGTTTTTCGTAAACTACTAGTGTCACCCCCGATTGCCCATACGTCACCCCGATTGCCCATACGTCACCCCGAGAGCCCTTTCAACTACCGCGACCGCATGACGGAGACGGATCGCGCTGAATTTTTCTGTGGCATGGATCGCGCAGTGATTGCACGATGGCGCGATGCTATTGGTGACTAACAGCTCGCCATGCAGCGGCGTGTCAATCAACATCGACGGGTAGTCACGTTTCAGGCGGGGGAGAGCGTACTTGTACGCCGCGATCAGATCTATCGGCCTGGAAAGAACGACAAGTACTACCACCTCTACATGGGTCCATATCGGGTGGTCGAAGCCTCACACGACAATGCATACGTGATGCATCCTGGCAAAAGAGAAGCTAACAAAACATTCAACGTGTCGATGCTCAAACGATCCAACTATCCGGCTAATAACTACGAAAGACATCCGCCTACACAATTTGCAGAAGTCATCGCTAACCATCAGCACATTATTAAGATAACGAAAGTACTCGAGGATCGCATCGTACTCGAATGGGCCAAATCGACGTTCCCGGTTACTCTCACACGTGACCAGTAGGCGCAGATACCGTGGGGCCTCAGAAGGAACTTAGACAAATCACTCCGGCTCCTGCATCCAGAGGAGCCCGCGTTCTATTCGCCACGACAACCACCGGAGTTGACCGACACGGGCTCGGGGTTCCCGACGGCTTATAATGCTTGAGGACAAGCAGTCCTTCAGGAGGGGGAGAGTGTTATGATGTAGACCTGGGGCAGGGCTAGAGCCCTGACCCTGCGCGTAGCTGTAGGCTGTAGGCCGGGTCGTGCAGTGCCCTGGTACATGCACGACCCTGCCGAGGCGACACCTCATGAAGTACGCCCTCGGGGCGACGAGTAGGAGGAGGCCAAGCCTTAGCGAAAGATAGTCCTAAGCATAACCAACAATACATATACTCCCCTCTAGTACCTTTATACTAGGCCGTTTCCTAACATCTATACTTCTATAGAAAAACCTATAACACATCTTGGAAAAGGCACTGAGTAGTGAAAGAGCCCGACTTTCCCAAGCCTTACTCTCTCCTCCTCACCCTCCCCGCTTCTGTAAGTCGTTAATTAATTTTTTCCAATTTCTGGAGACCAAATTTTTGGTCCTCGTTTGGTGCAGCGGTCAAGGTGTTTAACACAAATGCGCCTCAGACCCCGGGTTCGAACCCGGGCGACAACAAAAAACTGGATGTGCGGTACACATCTGGAATATCGAGTGTGTTAAGGTTTTCAATAGAATATATAGTTTTCGCCCACGGCCAAGGTAAGCGGCATCCTTCAATACATATCTCTCTGTTTCTTTAAAAAAATTAAATTTGTTATTTACACAAGTATGATCGTCTCGAGTTCTCTATTATATCCACTAATTTTCTTAATCTTATATACTTTCATGAATTCACATCATCAAGAAAACCACCCAAAACCTGATTAGTGAATATCTCAGATGATTTGGCGCGAAAATTTTGTAATTTAACACCACCGATTACTAGGATGCCTGGTTTATGTGTAGCTGCGTATAGGGCACGCGCTGGTCACGTGATTAAGAGGAAGGGCTCACGCCCGAGCTCTAATAAACGATGAGTTTCGTAAACTTTTGCGATGCCTATGACCGTGATGGGCCCGTCGCAGGCCGTTGATATCGTCGCCAAAGACGCCTGCGACCAACACTGGCTCGTACACCTCGTACGACGAGGCAGGCGAAGTCGCAACCACCGTGGCTGCCAATTTGGTTGCATGATACTGCATACAAGCGCCGAGTGCGGCCTTCGGCGACCACCATCTCTCAGACCTCACAGCAACAATTCCATTTGCCAGCAAAAATACGTCAAATAAAGACATTGTCCAGGCCAAATAATTTCAAGAATAGTAGTCCAAAGCCAGCAGCTTTTCCATTGTTCACAAAACCAATTCCTCGACACTTTTCCTTTTCATTCAAACTGCCCACGGGGCCGTGAGCCCTAACTTCGCGGGGACGTGCGCGCACCGCAAACGAAAAAAACTTCAAAGCGCCAACACCAGAAAAAAACTTCGGTATATATTCCTCCTTTTTTCTCCATCCACAATGTCTTTTTCCGATTTCTCCAAGGTTGAAACCCTCAAGTCTTTGAACGAGTTCTTGGCCGACAAGTCCTACGTTGACGGGTATGTTCTAGCAAATACAATTAGCCGCCAGGGGCTGTGCAAGGGTGGTTATTGACAAGGGTACGATTTGGCACGATTTGGCAACGAGTTTTGTGTTGAATCGATCCGGTCTCCAATCACAATTGCAAACGAGAATTGAAGAAAACGTGTTTCTGTGGCTGCTCCTGAATGATGACTGCAATCTTTGGTCCGTGTTTATGAGGTGGATTCAAGACCCACCGCGTGAGTGACAGCGAAGATTTAAATAAAATCTCTGACCTTTTGAGCGCCGCACGCCTTTTCTACAATTCTGCCAGGGCCAATCACATACTAACAATCAGTACCTCTGCCACCAAGGCCGACGTGCAAGTTTACGAGGCTTTCCAAAAGTCGTACCCTGCCTTTGCCAGATGGTTTAACCACATTGCCTCCTTCACTGAGGAGTTCGACACCTTGCCTGCCGGAAACGCCCCTTCTGCCTCTGCCGCTGCCGAAGAGGACGACGACGATGACGTTGACTTGTTTGGTTCCGACGACGAGGTCGACGCTGAGGCCGAGAAGTTGAAGCAAGAGAGATTGGCCGAGTACGCTGCCAAGAAGGCCTCTAAGGGACCTAAGCCAGCTGCCAAGTCCATCGTCACCTTGGACGTCAAGCCATGGGATGACGAGACCGACTTGGAGGAGTTGTTGGCCAACGTGAAGGCCATCGAGATGGACGGTTTGACCTGGGGTGCCTCCCAATGGATCCCCGTTGGTTTCGGTATCAAGAAGTTGCAAATCAACTTGGTTGTCGAGGACTCCAAGGTCTCCTTGGACGACTTGCAGGCTGCTATTGAGGAGGATGAGGACCACGTCCAATCCACCGACATTGCTGCTATGCAAAAATTGTAAGCCGTCTGAGGTATACAATATATAAGAATGAATGCTCATGTAATGAATTTTGAGGAGACTCGTAGAATGTGTTAGTATTCTTATGTGTGTGCTTCGGAAGTGGAATTTTGGTACCGCTCATCTCTATAGTCTCCTTTGTTCACAAGCGGTCAAGATTCTTGGTGAGCCCACAGCGGTATCGTCAACAATGCATTGACACGTATGCTCGTCACAAACGTAAGGTCTGAGAGATTCTTTCTATACACAGCGGTAGTTTTAAAGGCTGGAAACCCTCTCATTGCTCAGTCCACCTCACAATGGCAAGTAGTCCACGCCCTCTTCCAACCATTGGGCCAAAACTTCCTCCTGTGTCAATCGCTTTTCCCAAACCTCGTTCACTATCCACCTCAACGATGCCAAAGTACCCATCTTTGCAGTCTCATACAACGAGTCCATGAAGCCCACGAGACTGGTCCTTTCGTACTCACTATTGCACTCACAACCAATGGCATAGATGGGCCATACCATTTGTGTGACTATGGGAGCACTGCTTGGCATCGACGAGTATACATTAATGAACTCATGCACAGCCGCTTGTATAGAAGCTTTTCTCTTCTCGGTTTTGAAGAGGCGAAGAAGGGAGATGTAGACAGCCAAGCCCCAGCATTGAGCGCCTTTCAACCTGAGCATATAGTCAGTACCGTCTTTGACCTCCACGTAGTCCCTATACCCAAAGATTTTCATCTTCACCGCGTTCAATGCCCCCTCGAAATGCTCATCGTCTTGAAGATTTCCTTCGTGAATCTCGTGTCGAAGGAAGCACACCTCCGACAATGCCCGAAAGATTTCACCAGGACACCCCATCATCTGAAGAGTTGAAATCACATTCTGAGTCGATCCGTACCATTCAGGGCTACAAAAGGGTAGCCGGCAGTCAGGTGAAACCATAGCGCTTACAGTGTCGTACCACGAGAGCACAACCACCAAAGACGCCTTGCTTTCATCCTGCATCCATGATCGATGTAATTCAGTATCTTGGCATATCAGAGCAAAAACTTTGAAGAGGTACCGAGCGAGCGAAGATTTGCCTTTTTCCAAAACAGCGAAGAGCACGTGCACATTAATCAACACAAGAATCACAAATGCTTGAAGACGTTTCCTGTCATTCGCTCCTACGTCATTCGAGAGTGTGGAATCTCCTGAAGACGATTGCGAAATGGAATCTATAAGGTGTGTCATTGTGCTGTGGATATGGGCCATTCCCTTATCGTAGTATTCGTTCCCACCTTTTCGGCTCTCGTATATGTGAATGCACGCGAGCGAAATGAAGCAACTTCTGGCAACATCAAAATCGCAGTATCGAAGTGCCAAAGCCGGCCAGGGAGACTGAGGATGTGCATCTAGAAGAGGGAGAAGATTTTGGAAGAAGTGCCCCAACATACGGTTCTCTTCCTGGTACGACATCACCAACGATGTTTCTTTTGCTGGGGAGTCACCACTATCAAAAACATGTGCTTTTCCAATCAACTCCAAGAGCTCTGTATCAAAGTTTGTGTTCAGATCGCTCTTGTTGGCAGAAATTACCCCATTGAGTGGCCCAGAGATAAATTCATCGAGAGCAATATCCAATGGCATTTTGGAACCACTTTCTCCATTTTGACCCGTCGAAAAGAGCCCTTCGAAAGCTTGGCTGAGTGGTGATCGAAAAATCTCATCGGTCAAACTGTTTTCATTCCCGTCATTTGATGATATTTCCTGCCTCACGATTCCTGAAAGATTGGGTGCGTCAAGGTTAGGATCTGAAGTGGCGTTCCTCGTGTAACTATCGGCAAGATGACTGACAAAATGAATTGGACGTGTGGCTACATTCATTTTCGGGGAAGAGGTTTTTAGCGGTTCGGTAGGGCTTTGCCTCTTAAGCTTTTGTTTCGGTAGCACTCCATGATTTGCTGTCTTGTACTGTTTCACACTGAAAAATTGCTCCCGCCCGTGAAGCCCCTTAGGCCGATCTGTGGCAAATGTTAGCCTTTGCTCATATCCCTCGCATTTTCGGTTGGTAGAGATGCAATTGTTGCACTGAGGCTTCGTCTCGTCGCATTTACGGTGCCTGGATGTTAGTGACAAGAATCGAAGCTAATTGACAAGTGTGCTTGAAGCATAAAGCTCACATTTGGCATACCTTTTCTTGCAGGTCCAGCAACCTGTGCGTACTCTGGATATTTTTCCCATTACAGCGAACTTCCAGAGATCTAATGCAGTGGTTCGCATCTCCGAGATAACGCAGGCATAGATCAAAGAGGCGCGATAGCGGCCAGGTGTATGTGTGCAGGAAATCAGCATACCATGGACGATTGGTAAGAGCAAGTCCCCGATCACTGCTTTTTGTACTGAAAATCAGGCTGGTAAATTTAGCTGAATCGTTCTTTTTCGCCGCCGAGCTAGATCAATATTTGAAATTGAAGTAGCGCTGGATTTGTTTTCCTCCTACGTTGGTCTTATCAGTGCGCGCTCAGAGAAGCATTTTCAAGATCGGCCTCATGGCTCAAATGGACAATCTGATAAATTCCTTAAATTTCAAAAATAACTCCCGCGTTTATTCGCTGCAGTTTCAGAAATTGAGGAGCCTCTCAAAGCATTCGGTATGAACTCCTTTGCAGCTGAAACCGGAATTTGTGCTCCCAAGGGCCATTTCAGATCGGCCCTTATATCCTTCCAATCCGCGACTGTCTCAAAACGAAGGTTATCATTCTCTTTGGAGAACTTCAAGTGTAAAAGTACAAGCTGATCAAACAAGAGGGAGAGATCGACAATCATAGCCCCTGACAGGCCCAGAAACACAGATTTGTCAATATTGAGGGAAGTGACAGATTCAAGGCTCGCCAAGAAATTGTCGTTTTTGCGGCCGGTTATTTTCCGTTTTAGCCTGTCAAATCCTCTTTTTTTAACGTCACCCAAGTTCTTGCTTTGGAGTGTCAAGAGCAGGAAATTGATTAGCCCTATAGCCTGACCCAATTTCGATTTTTGGTAGTATTCGATTGAAAGAAAAATGCCGGAGTATGCGGTCACGTATCGGTGGAAAATAGCTAGGTACTTCAGCCAATTGTCATAATCTAGACTCAAGGATCCAGAGTCACTTTCGTTTCTGCAAAGCTCGTCAATGATGTTTTGACACGCCAATGTCTCGTTGAACACCCAGATAGCCACTCGGCAAAGAACACCGTTATTCGAGGACAAGAAGTTTTCTCCTGACAAGAAAGAGGCCCTGTTTATCCATGCGGATTTGCACAAAATGGACATCTGGATGCCAATGTTACAGATTTTTTCGAAAAGAGCGAAAATGGATGGGTAGAAGAGTAAAGGTGCGTGTTCCAGACTACCTGCTACCCCCTGGACTTTGCCGCCGAAGTGTATAAGCAGCAAAGCGGATTTGTAGTGTTCTGCTACCAGTCTCCATTTCTGATCTACCTCTTTACTGAGACCCCCGCCATTGTCGACAGGAACCTCATCGATTAGTTCGCTTACAAGATCGGCGGCCAATTTCATATACGTTTCGGATATGGCCAATATTATGGCGGCAATTTCGGTGCTTACCGACCATTGAATCGGCGCTTTTTGGAGACGCATGCTTTTGGACAGTTGCCCATATACAACGTGTTTCCATGGTAAGGAGCTACACAATTGCACTTCCAGTGCAGCGGATATGATCTCAGATAAGGCCTCGGATTTACAGTGGAAAACAAGGTCCTCAAATATATTTTCCAAATAGTGTTCTAGTTTGAGCGTGTACTGGTTCAATTCGGCATGGTTGGAAGGCGCCACACTGCTTATAGAGGCTCGCAAAGCGAGGGTTTCTGAACCGATAGGCTGCAGCTTAGTCTCGCCAGCACCCTTGAACGGAGCAGGGATTGAAGGCGTGTTGGGAAACACAATCATAATTGACAATGTGCTGAAATGTGGGGAAGAAGAAGCTAAGAAACCGGTGCGTACGAAACAAAGGTACGCGGACGTAATTACGAGCGCGGCTGGCGCGGCTGTAAAAAAGGTGGTTTTTATATGAAAGTGGCGGGGAAGAAAAGGGGATAGGGTGGGTATTTATAAGTAAGAAAAAGCGGGGTAATAAATGTGGTCATTCTTTTCATTAATCTGTAACTTTTCTGCAGTTTACTATTGTTTCAGATTTTTAGATCACATTTTGCATTTGTTAAATTAAGTAGTTGTGCTGAATGCCCTGTAGCCTGAGCGTTCTCAAGCAGCCTCAGATTTAATGTGAAAAACAAAGTAGTAATTTTTTATGAGTTTTCATTTAATAAGATTTCAAAGCATTACAAAACGGCTATTGTTAATTTTGATTTGTCTTCCAATTTGTCATACAGTTTCGAAGTGGAAAGAAACGTCCTTTTTTTAAAGAATCAAACGTCCATGACTATCTCACATCAGCTCTGAGCCATACATCAGGCCAGTGTTGAGAATGATTATACTAATTACTATTTTTAGTAGTAATTAACGGTATAATTATACTTTTCGTTGTATAATTAGTAAGTAGTAAGTAGACATTATATATAACTATACCTAATTGCTACTAACTTTATTGGCATCACTTCGAACGCTGAAATCCCACACAAACTTTTCAATAAAGTGGATAATCTACATACTTCAGTAAGGTCATCCACCATTTCATGTTCCTCATTGTCCAAGGACAATATGTTAACACTTCACACCTGCCTTCCTCATGTGGTGTTGCGCCAAAGACAAAATCGCTCTCCTCGTCTAATAATGCTGCCGCCTCGTCGGGAATAAGGCCTCGATGTTTGAAAATCGTCAAAGTTTCAATTGCTATTGGGAAAAATCGACTGCGTTTTCTAGGTATCGTGTCATCTAATTTCGAGAATAACGACTCAGCGGGGCAGACATGGCCGGAGTCGCCAAAAAGTTTCTCGCCGTGAGACTGACTATAGGAGGCCTAGTTTGCGAGGATCGTAAATCTCTTCGATCGAATCCATATCATTCAATTCATCTTTAGCAAGGTAAATTGATAACTCGTCAGCCCAATCATCGAACTCGCACCGCCGATGAAGCTACCCCCATATCCAGATGCATTTGTTAAGGATTGTCTTTCGGTACCACGTCATCTATGACGCCAAACTTCAGCCAGTAGCGAACGAAGACGCCCGGAACGTGCCTCTTTATTATAGAGAGTCGTATGCGAAAGGCCAATCACACAACTCGAGAATTGCTCGGGATCAAGAACGGATGCGAGACACAAACTCTTGATCGGCTCATTCTCTTCAGGGCTTCAACGTCCACATCACCCAAAGAATAATACTGGAGTGATCTGAGCCTGGCTTGTTTCACTCCGCATGCGATCAAGGCATTCACTGCGCTCCCAGAACCTGAATTCCTTCGGAAGGTGAAAGACATAAGGAATAGTAGAACATAGAGTCTTCTCTTTATTTGATTGGTGCATAATGGGAGATTCTTCACAGGTTTCGAGGACTTTGCAAAAAACGTCAAGTATTCCCAATCCTCTTCGGTGAGCGAGACGCTTTTCACCTTATAGTGCTCCTGTCAACTTTACCAAGTAGCTCAGTGGTCCCTTCAAAATTCTAGAAATCGATGAAAGCCACATGGTATTGTTATTTTTCAATGAGCTTTCGGGGGTCCCGTTCACAACCTTCGGTTTCTTGGGAGGCAACGATAGACGCAAATGTGTTTTTCAAATACGTGTGAGAATTGACTCCATGAGCCAAAGTTCGAGTAACTAGCCGAATACTTTCATTTTTTGCGTTCTGGTCAGGATTCTGTCTTTTTACTTCGGCAATTTTGTCATCAAGATGCGCAGACTCCGCTGGTCGAAAAAAAATTCATTTTAGAGAGCGAAGGTGGCGCACACTGCACATGTGCAACTGCTTCGAGCTCTTTTGACAAGCATTGTCTCTCACATGTATCGACCAAATCGCTGATGGGCCGATATTGCCTCTGGTGATAGACACGACACGGTCTTCTAATCGATAGTCTTCAAGAGCAGCCTCGAGAAGGCCAGAAAGCACATCGGCCGTATGAAAAGTGGTTGTCATATTCTCGAAGCCATGATACCTGTTTCAAGCTGAATCTCTCATCATAACAGTGCACTGTGACAGCGAAAAGCTCTTGACTGTTACTGGCTCTCCGTTCGTCGATAGTAAGACCGGATCGACTTTTGTTCTATGCGAGACATCTTTGAAGAATTTACGCCTCTTGATGTAGTATCCATAAAGCAGATCCTCTAACGTGGTTCCAGATACCGAGGGCACGTCACTTTTGAGGTCTTGGAGGTGCCTTCTCACAGCAGGAACATCAACAAAGGAGAAGGGTGAATTGGCAGTTCACAACATCCAACAACAACTTTTTGTAATGATTGGGATCGAACCCGGCAATCTTCAGCCAATTTTTAGTAAGCAGGGGGCTCCCGAAACACAAACTGGTTTGAGCGACGTCAGGCAGAAAATAGCTTTCGGTTGAATTCTGCGGGGACTGCACTCCGAAATAGGGACCTCGCAAACTTAAAAAGCCGCAAGGACTTCAGGACTCATCACAGACAATGCACGAGAAGAGTGTCCCTCGAAGTGTTTGAAAACGTTTGCTGTATTGATTGGTCAAGTCGATCGCGGCAGTGTTGCGTCGTAGGAACCTGCCATGGCAGACCCATCACAATCGCAGACATCGTAGAAGTTTATAATATACGCAGAAATCGTAAGGATTGACGATAAAATCAGTATGTCTTGAAGTTGACCGTCTTTTTCACAATTTTCTCTATGGACAACATAAATGAGCACCAAAGCACTTATGAATCTCTCTTTTGTGTCATAGAACCTATAAATAGTACGCGAAGTATATACATTATAACAATGAATTCCGAGATGATCACCTGCTTCCGTTCGCCTAAAACTCTCAGATGAGAGACATCTTTCTCAAGTCTAGGGGAGAGCAATTTGTCACGACGGAGTCAAAGTAGGATCAATGTGAGACACAGCTGTCCAAGATGTACCGTGTTCAAAAAAACTCATTTATTTAAACTGCCGTTCTCTGCCTCAAAGCTTTGGATAATCTGCCAGGTCCCCTCAGCAGTAAGGCCGACTATTAACATGGACCGGCACGTAGCGCACGGAGCGTGGCCGGGTCGGGGCACAACACCCGTACACCAGCTTAGGGTGGGTAGTCGAACCGGGCGAAATCTGGCATAACACAGTGTATTTATGAGTCTTGTGTAATGCTGTCGGCACTTTGAGCCTATTCCACGAGTTTAGGCTGAAAATTTCGTGTGTGTGGTGTGGGAAGCAAATGTGAAAAGATCACTACTGGATATGATGAGTCGCACCACCAGTTCATCTCTCAGTCATGACATTTCAATCTCGTTTTAGACGTGAAAGAATTCTGGCTCATGTAGTATAATTACGCGATTCTAGCGATGATATGCTACTGTATGTGTCATATTGTATGTGTCATATTGTATGTGTCATATTGTATGTGTAAGGTTGGAAAAAGCTCAACTGCAATCTTCGGACTTCAATAGTTTGCAACCGTCCGCGAGTCAAATCACGTGCCAATATCCGATAGAGCCCTTCGTCCAGCACTTCTTTCCTTCACCCAGCAACTTCTCTTTTAGCTATGACAAATGGAACACTGAGGACTGCGAAGTTTTGATAAGGATAATTACTGCCACGTTTGCTTCGGGTTTGGAGGGTTTTGAAACGGTGAAGAAAAACGGAGAGAATGGCAAACTGTGAAAGCCGAGCGGGGGATATCCGGCGAGCGATAAGACATCTGTAGGAAATATGATTAGCAGGGTTTCACTTAACGAGCACAAGACGGTGGTAACCTGGTGAATCTTTGACCAAAATAAAATATTTATACGATTTTTGATCAAATCGAATGAGGAAGAAATTAATATTAGTTTTCTGGCAGCAATCAACAAATCTTTGTGAACAATTTTCTCATACCTTAATGAAGAATGGTTGCAAAATGTCACACATGAGGGACATGTGGATCAGAGTGCAAGTTTTGAGGTGTGATCGTTCTGTACCGGTGTTCGATGCTGGAGCCTCCAAACGAACAGACCATACTTGACTATGGGAGCTGCCCCTTCGTCACAACCACCGTGTTTTCAAGGCGCTCACCACCAGAGCGTGACATGTGCGAGACCATGAGGGGATAATCATCAGATTCTTAAGTGAGATTACCTCCGATCAACGCATTGTAAACCAGAAATCTTGTTAAAATATACACTCAATTCTCTCTTCTTCGTGTAAAGAATACACCAGTTCTTTCTCTTACCTCTACCTACCACTACATCTCCACATCTTAGTTCTGTTCGCCACCTCCCAAACCTATCGGCAAGATACAACGTATCAGTGTTGCGAGTAAGTGGTAGATACTATCTTACCATTGTGGTTCATCTTGGTAGAAAATACCACAGAATAATAACAAATTATGTCGCGCTCCGGAGTTGTTAGGCAATTTAAATAATTGTACTGGTTATTCGCATAACTATGATTACTGGTATTTCGGATATCTATACTGATCATTCGCATAACTATGATTACTGGTAATTCGAATAATCATACCAGTGATTCCAATAATTGGAATCATCTTACGTGGTTCTAGATGAGCCAAAAGGCTATCAGCCCTCAGAGCAAGAAGTCAAGGATTGCGATACAACCGGGAAATATTTTGGAAATTTGCCCACCGGCTCGTCCCAAGCGACGATGGGAAAAATTCTGGAGGCAACTACACAAAGCGAATGGATACAGCACATGGATTGGAAGGCTCTCCATCATTTATGTTTAAGCTCTAATGTTCCGAATTTGCTCTTTGACATGGAGTGAGCCCGATTTTCGAATCAAGATAGGCAAAGTATAACATTTCGCCATTTTGGGGCCAGCAAAAATTAACTAGATCCCCACCTTTCAGTACATTCTGCATATAGCGGGTTATTACTAGTACAGTATAATTATATCTAATTACCAGTATAATTATCCTAATAACTTCTGGTCTCGATATAATTAGTAACTAAGTTGTCGTAATTACTAGATCACTATAGCGATTCCTACCAACTAATTACTCTCAACACTGATTTACGATGAATTTACGATGCGACTAAATACTGGTCCTAATAAACTACAATCTATGATATACAAGCCGACTGATTCAGCCCGAAACCACTAAAAGCTTCTGTTCTACTGTCATTTAGAAAAGAGCCACAAAAACAAAGCCACACTAAAAACACCGAAAATTCCCCAAATCGGTCGCTTCCACCTTTATCCATCCCATTCTCAAAACTCCAAAAGCTCCACCACCAATAAATATGCGCGTTTTCGGCGCGGCGCACCTCCATATACATCTTCACCAAAACCGAAATTTATATTCTCCAATTTTCACACCACAGACCATGACCGATTACGACTACGGCATTGTCGTGGATTCCGGGTCGTCTGGCTCGCGGCTCCAGGTTTACCGGTGGGAAAATGTGGCCACCTCGCGTCAGAGCGGAGACCCTAAAGTGGCTCTGGGACCTCCGATAATATCGCAGGAAGAGGGCTGGAGCAAAAAGATTCTGCCGGGAATCTCGACGTTTAAGGACAACCACAGGCGGGTATGGAAAAGCCATTACAAAGAGCTCTTCAAGTTTGCCGAGAAGATCGTTCCAAGCGACAAGATCCCGCAAACGCCGGTGTATATATTGTCCACGGCGGGCATGCGACTAATCCCGGAAACCGACCGCGTTCTGATCCTCAGCGAAACGTGTAAATCCTTGAAAAAAAATACAAAATTCTTGGTCTCCAATTGTGACGACCACGTGCAGACGATCGACGGGTCGACGGAGGGCACCTACGGCTGGCTCGCTCTCAATTACCTTATGGGGACATTTGAGCAGGATCGGTCAGACCCAGGCTCTGTGCCCAAGTCGGTGGGCTTTATGGATATGGGCGGCGCCCTGACCCAAATCGCGTTCGCGCCCTTACCCGCCGAGGTCGAAAAGCACGACGAGGATCTTGCCACAGTCACGCTTCGAGGTATTGATGGAAGACTGCATACATGGCGGGTGTTCGTCGAAACCTGGCTCGGTTTTGGCGCCAACCAGGGCCGCAAACGGTACTTGGACCATCTCGTGGCCCTTTCCGCCGCCCGTCCGGGCTTGCGTTCGAAAATGGTGGCGGACCCGTGCATGCCTAAGGGAAGCGTTCTCAAAGGGCACCAGGTCGGCAAAAAAAAGTACAATATCGAGGGCACAGGCAACTACGAGAGCTGTCTCCGCGAGATCTACCCCCTCCTCATGAAGCACTTGCCCTGTTCGAGCGAACCGTGTCTCTTCAACGGAATCCACGCGCCCCAAATGGACTTTGAGGCAGACGCGTTTGTCGGTGTTTCCGAGTACTGGTACACGGCAAACGATATTTTTCATAGCGGGGGCGAGTACAATTTCCACACGTTTGGCGCCAAAGTAAAGGAATATTGCGAGAGTTCGTGGACACAGGTCGCCGAAGACGCCAAGAACGGGCACTACTCAAACTTACCCGACTCTTACTTGCTCGATGCGTGCTTCAAGGCAGCCTGGGTCATCAATATACTTCACGAGGGCTTTGGGCTTCCACGGCTAGCGCTTGAAACCGAAAACAAGCCCCCTTCAGAAACTGAGCAACAGCTAGAAAAGATACATGTCCCGTTCAAGTCGGCAGACTCCGTGGATGGTAAAGAATTATCGTGGACACTCGGAAAGATTCTCCTAGTAGCGTCGGCCCGAATAGACAGTGCCGATAACAATGAGGTGGGCTTTGTCCCGAGTGCCCTCTCTCAGCAATTATTAGCAGATGCTGGTTCTGACAGTGACGACGAGTCTCTGCCAAAAAGCCACTTTTGGTTTCTCCAAATCGTTCTTTCTGCGACCATCTGCTACTTTCTCTACCGGTTGGCGAAAAATTTCCTTTTGAAGGGCGCACGGCGCAGATTTGGCGGCTCCACTTCCCTCAAGCACGCTCTATCTGGGGCAAGGACCAAACTCCCCAAGGTCTTTGCACCGCCGCTTAATAAAATCATCAGTTACATGGAACTTCAGCAAATCGACGAGATCAATTTGGACCTCGAGGAAGGAAATTCGGTTGTACAGAGTGCATCAGGGCCAGGGGCCTCTGTCCTCCGCACACGGTCCACCATGAACTTTGGCGAGGATTTAGATGGATCCAAGCGGCCGGTGGATTTCATGAGCAAGCCGTTTGTGAACCCAAAAAACGCGTTGTATAGTCATAGGGCCGAGAGTAGGGACTCGCTTCTGAAGGTGCTGAGCTCGGTGTCTATTGCGCGAACTCCGAAGTGAATCATGCGTGTGCTCTTCTCTACTTACGCATTTGCAGAGGCTTGTCGATGGAGCTCCCTATCAGGGATTTCGAATTTGGCATCAATTGCAATAAAGCATTGATCACCTCAGCAGAAAAATGAGAACGTCTTGATTTCAGAGTCGAAAGTCTGGGGCCCAAGAACGTCTACGGGACACACCACGGTAAGATCAGAGTTCGGTCTTTCCTGAAGAATAAAGCCCATTGCTGCCTGCTCGGCAAACTTTTTCGACGCCATCTATCCCACAAATGCGTTCCTTCGTCCCACGAAATTGAATCCCACGAGTTCTCATCGACGACTAGAGTCGGGTCTTGGAACCGGTCGAAGTCTGCCATCGCCGCCACTGACGATGTGAGAACAACATGCTTGACTTGAGGCCCATACTTGATTTCATGAAATGCACTTTTAATGCCATTGACTGCAGGCACAAGTAAATCTCTCTCGTTATCAGTCGTGGAGAGATCTACCGGGGAAGCTGTGTGGATGAACACAGTCACTTCTGGATGGTTCTGCAACACCTCGTCGAACGCATCATCTGCTGCCAAACTGGGTACGATCTCATACTCGAAGTTTTTCGTGATGTCAAAGGACTTTGAGCGGATGCGAGACAGAAGGAAAGTAAGCTACTATGACTGTCCAGGTTGGTACAATGCTTTTACATCGCTCTATGCGATCGGAACATTTACACGTTTCCCCAGAATTTACAACTTTCCCACGTTCAAACTGGCTCACATCGAGGACTCTTTCAGGCATGCCAATTGCCCTGGGATATTATTACGAGAAACACCCGTTGTCATACCTGCATCTCGGTCCTATCCGTCGGTCCGCTAGAACCGAAAGACCCTGAAACGAGTTCACCGGACTGAAAAGTTTGAGAGAAGTAACACTGGGTAGGCTCAAGATTACGAAATCCTACAGAGTTGGACGTACGACTTGCACTCAATTCAAAGCCCTCTGAGTCTCTCTCACCACTTTGGCCCGTCTTGTCTGAGCCGCGCACGACCAGCCGCGCTCCATGTTATTTTGCAACTTTTTGCAACTTTTCGCAACCACCATCTGCACAAACTCATAGCCAAATGTTGACTTTGACCTTGCTACACAGAATCACTAGCATTATATTTATCTTGCTGCTAATTAGCGAGTGCGCCGTGATTCCGGATTTTGCTGTTGAGCACGCAGAAAAAAAGGCGGGGCTGGACCACAAATGGGACACTGTCACGAGAATCAAAAGCAGAGCTGGCGCCAAGGACACCTCCTCGAGGGACCATTTGGTTAATCTGATCGACAAATCGGGCGATTCTGCCAAAAATTTGCATTCGGCTCCCGACGAAAGAGACGATCTTTTAAAAGTGGAGGCGCGCGCTAAAGCAGTGAGAGACCTGCTCAGGAGTGGGCGTGAAATCGAGGTCGTGCGCCTGACCAATCCGCCCCTGGTGAAACTGACTGCTGGCCATGTTGGTTACGAGGAGCGGCACCGGTTTAGCGGCGTGCGTTTTGACGAACTTTTGGGTCCAAATGAGCCGACTGCGGAGTATAAAGTCGAGGGTTCGGGCGGGACTTTTGAGTTTTCGGATTCGGACGATGAGGGGTCTGAAAGCGAAGAAGACAGTGATCTTGAAGGCGAGGGTGTGGGTGAAGCTTCTGAAAATGAAGAGGCATTGAGAAAGGGTGAATATGTGTTGAAGGAACCACCCGAGATATTCTTGGAGCTGGCGGTGAGTGGATGTGACAGTGACGATGATCTGGAAGGGAGCGAAGATGACTTGGAAGAAGATGAAGGCGCCTATTCTGATTTTTACGATCTGGATGATGAGGTTGCAGATGCCCCCAACATACATTGGGAAACCCTGTCGAAAAGTAAAGTTTTTGACTTGGCCAAAGTCGAGACTCCTCGGGGCAAGCTCACGTGGCTGCCCTCTGCAGAGAAAAAAGGCGCTTCTAAGCCTGAAAAGATTTCCGAAGCCCCGGTTTCAGATTCAATAGTGGACTCTCCGTCTGAGGGTGTTCCTGATGTTCCTGATGCTCCTGATGTTCCTGATGTTCCTGATGTTCCTGATGCTCCTGATGCACCTGACAATTCTCCTATTGATACACCCGAGGAAGATGACTTAAGAACGGAAAAGCCCGTTCCAGATTTGCCAGCCAACACAATGATACACTGGAAAGCGTCGTCACAAACAAAAGCCTTGGGCGTGAAGCCTGCGCAAGTGAAGCCGGTGAAAGAAAGAACTAGTGAGATCCACTGGAAGGTGTCATCTCAAAGCAAAGCGAACCCCGCAGGCGATCTTCCAAACCCTCATGATGAACATGAGATCAGAAAACGGCGGATCGAGTCTTCGGCTGATCAGGATTTTGGCGAATCGGAAGAATCTGCCGAAACTGCCTCGACAATCCCAGTGACTCTTTTGCATCGTGAAAGAAAGACACATTGAAGGGTGTGAGAAGTGATCCCCGGTGCTGACGCGCTCCTGCTTTCTGACGTGAATTCGTTTGATGAAGGAGTCTTTATTCACAAAACTCATTCGGATGCCACCACAAGGTGGTTGTGACGGCCAAGAATGACGCTCTCATGAAATGCCGTCACCTGTTGAGGCAATCACCGATTATAGCAAATACATTGTGCCCATGACCAGCGATAGGACATGTTGCCAGCAGGGTCATGAGGTCAGCTTAATGCCTCCAGACCTCAACATATTATTCAAATGTTTTGAAGTATAAAGCAGGTCAACTATAGAACATTAGACGATCGAGGCACTCAGAATTCACTCTCCATCCGACTGTGACGGCTATCTATAGCAACGATTCAAATGATGCCCTGATCATCGTTATATTGAGTCTGTATTTTGCTCCTCCCTTCTGCTACTCTATAACATAACAAATGCTGATTCTGTGGAAAATTTCGAGATGCATATTATCACTGTGGAAACGGAGAGCCCAAACTTCGTATTCTTGTGGGGAAGAAGCTGCCATGAATTATGCCTCCATCGCTAAAGCCATTCAAGGATCCTCGTCACGTTTCTCATATCTTGACAGTTGATCCCAAATAGGGTTCTTCAGCCTGGCTTTCCTCTACCTGGTAGCGAGAAAGCCTACAGATATGAAGTATTCGCTGACGCGATGTTGGGCAAATTTGTCGGGTTACCACGCTTAATATCATCAGTGAATCAGCCATGAATATGCCATTTTCTAGGAATGGTGAGATCACCAGAAACTCAGAACTAATGTCTGGTGGGTGTGTTCGATTGAAATCCATTGAGTCAGCTATTCATCAGGCTTGAGGACGAAAGATGCCTTGGGTTATCAAGTTGCATTGATGTGGGAGTACCGGATCAGGAGTAAGAACTTACAGGAAACTGGAGAGAAAGTCAGTATAGCCGCGGTCTCGGAATGTCATTTCCGCCAAACTGTGTTTCTGTCGTGCCTGCTTCGAGCGGTCTACCCGCTCCTTGCGTGCTTTACGCTTGCTAGGAGAACCCCACTCGCCCTGACTTCCACACTGCGTATGCGACCGTCTAGCAGCTGGGAAATGTCGAAACGCTCCACCGGCTAACGGAAATGAAACGAACGAATAAAGCATTGTGTTATGGAGAGGATAAAGGAAATCACAGAATCGATGACCTGGATAAAGAATCAGATGCCCTTTCAAGTTACTTCGGGCTATTTCTCTAGATTTCTCTCGAAAAATAACCTAAAGAAACGCTTTCCAGAAACCCCGGAGTCACCGGAGAAGGAGACCTAGGGATGCGGGCCAAATCGGGTTGATTTGAATAAGTTTGTTGGCTTACGAATGAATAAAAAACGAGATTTCTTTTTTTAAGAAAACATCACATTGAAGGGTGCTGTGGTTCGGCTGCTATGCAAGCCTCATCTCAGCAAAACTATATATTCTATAGAAAAAACCTCCAATGGAGTCTGCTTAGAAACGCGAGTAAATCTGAAAAGAGTAATTGTTTCTTTAAAAAAAAAAAAGTAATTAATAAAAAATTCGTATACGGCATGCCATAAATCAGAATCTATCGAAAAAAACATACAAATTACGATTTCTATGTATGAATTTTAAGGTCAATACAGAAAACATGGGGAAACTTTGCTGGACTGAATTCCTCTTTGCTTAGTCAGGTTTCTTCTCCGAGCACTTGCAGTGGACCTTTTCTTCGAATGAACAGTTATATCTAGAAGCGTGGAGGAAACTGGTTCAAGGAGAAAGGGTCGCCTTCAAAGACATTAGAGTCAAAACAAGATCTCACAAGGAAGTGTTGCAACACATTAATTCCAAGATTCATCTGGGTTTGCAACCGTCCACTTTCGCCATCACAGTAAGTGAATCCCGACTTATAGCAAACGCTCCGTTCAAATCCAGCAGTAAGGACAAACAAAGTAAGCTCCCGGTGATTTAACCTAAACGCTTTTTGGAAATCTGCCCAGAGGTGCGGGATCTCACTCGATGGAAAAATTTCTGGACAGCTCTATACAAAGAAGAATGGATCAAGAGGAGTGATCTCACGGCTCTTCACCAATTCAACACAGGGCTGCATGTCCCAGTGCATGACGCCAAGGAGCGCACGGACCAACAGTGCCTCCTCTGTGGACAAACGGTTAATCAACAAGCTATCCAAACTCATTTATACAACTCTTGTGACATCTCAAAATCGTGGTGGAATCAAATCGGCATGACCACAAAGATGCACTTGAGTGAGATGCTTGCTCCAACAAACACCACATTCACCAACCTACGCAACCTCAATCGGTTCGTAAAGATTGTACGAAAAGTTTACCTACGTAGGGTTCGGGAGCACCAAGGCGGTGTACACCTTTCCCGCCTCCTGGCGAGACAATTGTCTCGGGCCTTGAGGCGGGTCACTCAGGTGGGTCGATGACACATAGGCAGTCCCCTGTAATGAACAAGTTTTGGGCGAGAATTTCCCATGAGAAAGCCCTACTCAAAACTCCATACTCCATCGGAGGTTTTTTCTTTAGACTATATAGTTTTGCTGAGATAAGGGTCGCATAGCAGCCGAATCACAGCACCCTCCATTGTGATGTCTCTTTTTAAAAAAAAAAAAAAACGTGAAAATCCTGAAAAAAAATCCTTTTTAGCAAAAGTTAGTAGAAAATATCTTTTCTTTCAAAAAATATTTAAGCACTTTCACACATGGCGAAGCGTGCTGTTCGAAGCCACCTTCTTACTGTTCTGAGCCTTGCGCCCTATTTACAATCCAAAGGCTCAAAGGCAGTGACTATCAGACAGCTGGGTTCACAATACCCTGTGTGGAACATATCTTAAATTTACCTGAGGGTTATAACACTCCACAATCCAAGAAGACTCAACCCTCACTGGCTGTGGGGGTTCTGAACGCGTGTGCCAAATTACTCAAATATTCCAATATTTAGTCTTGTAATATCCAACCCCTAAAAAATCTTTGTATTGCGACAGTGCTTGATCCTCGTTTAAAGTTTGACATTCTCAGGGCACATGACTTTCAATATACTGTTTCAGATGCTGTTCAAGAAGCTTATTTGAACTCTTTCACAAGTACAAGACGGAGTACGACAAGAGGCAGAAGCTCTCACTTCTTGGAAATACCAAAACCAATGCTGGCTCAGATCGGAATCCTGAATACCAGATGCTTTCGTGAAGACCGTTTCGATCGCAAGTTAAAATGAATTATCAATGTATCTAGACGAAAATAGACAAAATGAGGTTTGTAGTGTTGCACAATACTACAGATCTCGAAGAGCTACGTTTCCCGTCATTTATTAGATGGCAAGACACTTTTTACGTACTCCAGCGATGTCCTCGCCGTTTGACTCACACTCTCCGACGTGAAGTGCATGCTAACGGACCCTAGAAGAAGATCACTACCACAGACAATTTAAATGTTGGCAATACTAAAGTCGAGGGGCGTTATTCCGGGTCCAGACCTTAATTAAATTCATCATCAGATAGAAGAAGAAGGCCAACCACGATTGATCAGAGTATTTCGCAAAATTATGCATTTAGAATGGAATCAAAGAGACCATTTGACACAATTGAGTGAAACTCAGATATAGAGCTGAACGCGAGTGATATATACTTTCTGTATGACGGAGATAAGAGGAGGAGGAGAATCACGGAGACTCCGAAGCTGGTGATAAGCTGGACGAAGAGCCTATCTGTATTTCGGAGGTCGACGAAGGTATTTAAAATTTGAGTAAAAAGGGATCAAATATACGAGCCTTGTTTGGACATTCTCGCGGTTTTGATCGGTTGTGATATGGGAGTTCTTCGCTCTCCCCTATTAGTGTGGAGATGCACCTTCTTGAAAAAATATAGATAACACTTGCATACAAACTACTACCACTGGAATAAATATGCATAAAAATAAAAATATTTTGGAAACAAAGATATCGCGAAAAATATTAAAAATACTACTTACTAACACCCCTGGTCTAAACCCAGTTCACGTTCTCTTAGTGGATGATGGAAGGAGGAACATTTTGGCCCACTTTGTTTTTGTAATACTTCGATCTACCACCAATACGCTGAATGTAACATTCATTTTGCGATAGAAACGTCTTCTTTACAGAGCGCCGATCTCAAGAGTCAGTAAAGTATCATGATCCGCTAACGCTCTTTTAAGCCTTCAATCTCCAGTCATTCCTCACAAGAATTAGCTTCGCCGGCTTGGTATTGTTTAACAAAATGCGGACTAATCTAATAGTTCACTTTAGAGCCTTTTCTTCAAGTCCACACTTCTCTCAGAACCTCGCCCAGAGCGTCTGTGGCGGCAATACTTGGCCAAGCGTTTCCAAATGTGAAATCCGCGAATTCACATCCTCTATCAACCGAAATAACGACTGCGTATCCTCCGTCGCACGAAGCCCCCATGCGGCAATTTCAGCATTCCACGCCGCAACATTAAGAAAATAGCGTTTTTCCGGCGTATCCAAACGGATGGCTTTGTGGTAGGTTTCCCCGGGCCGGACACCGTCTTGGAGACGGTCACGGTTGGTGTCTAAAATCACGTGATCCACCGAGATAAGGGCCAGCTTCATCCGTGTTTCCATGCGTTGCACGAACAATTCAGTCGGAAACTCGGGCGCGAGGTCCAAAGTCGTAAAATCCTCACGCAAAGCTCTCAAGAGCTGATCGATTTCACGTGACACCTCTCCGTTTAGGATCTCCAAGGTGAATAGTAACCCGAGCTCAAACCACACCTCTTCGATTATTTGGGATATATCACGTGGACCACTGGCGTCATCAAATGCTTGCTTTATGTTATGATGTAACTCTTGCAAACGTCTTTTGGAGTGATGCGCAAGAGCATGTGAGATTCCCGTGGGTTCAGCATAGTCATTAGGGCCCACAAGGATGAAGTTGATGCACTGCTTAACGAACAGCTCAAGAATGAGTGCCCGGCGATAATCTGGGTCATATTCGGTATGGAATTTCTCTAGTCTTTTGCTGATGGGAACAAGTGCTTTTGAAATACGCTCAGCTTCTTTTGATGCATGGCCATCGGCTTTACGTCCGTTATAAATCAATATCACAATCTCCCTTCTCAATTCGTCCAATGACATGAGCACTGATTTAAGCTCGTATTTTCCTTCAGATGTGATAACAGGGTAGCGTTGCGGATTCTTCGCTTTCACGTATTCAGTGATGTTTTCGTGGGCTCCGTAGCATTTTTGTAAAAGTTGGTCCTGTTCCGTGTCTGGAAGAAGCCTCAGAAGGTATATGGCATACATCGTATCGGTGACTACCAGTCGCAACTGTTCGATCTGAGATTGATCTGCCTCGGGTCCGACAGCTAGATTAAAAGCAATTATTTCTGCATCCTCGGCACACTTGGCGCTAAGAAAGGCATACTCGACTGAAAAATCTTTGGGATTCTTCAGTGTCTCGTTGGACAGGGTGAGCTGGTCATGACTGGTTGTGCTCTCTGTGAAGTGGAAGCCTTCTGTTGCGGTTGCCCAGGAGAATTCGAAGGCAAGAGTTGCGGCGTACACAGTAATGATTTTGATGGTTTTTAAATTCATTCTCAATGTAAGAATAGTCCAATGATTCGTGGTTGAATGGAGCTCTGTGTCTTGTCAAAACTTCTTGCTTTGAAAATGCGGGAAGCGTCTTTATATCAGATGACCCAGGTGATATCGGAGAAAATTGAGAGCTTGTTGTGTCGAATCAGCTGCCAGATTCAGGAAGTAAAGTTATAATTTTGAATAATGCAAGCAATTCCATCTGACTAACTTGTTATTGGCTTGTTCAAGGTTAGTACTGCACAACCCTTCGACCAGCACTTGCTCAACAATTAGGTGTATTTGAATTGGACGATATTGAGAAATCAGTTTCAACGGATGTCGTTGAAGAAAGTTTTTCTGCAAAAGCAAAACAAGACCATGGCGTGACTCAATTCATCTTTGAATTGCGAAATGATTCCAGACAATCACAGCCAGGCGTAACCATAGCCCATTTTCCGGAATGAAGTTTTTTCAATCGACGGAAAAATTCGGCCATCATCTCGAAAATAATCAACAGACCTTGGCTCTCAGATCAATGGATTTCAGATCTCAAGAACAAATTCTAGGCTAGGCCGAACTGGATTAGACTATGTTCTCGCTGCGGTGCTTGCTTGTGTCTTGAGTGACCAAACAGATTGGTGCACAAAATACCTTAAAATGAAGATTCTTGTCCATGAGAAGAATTCTCGACAAGGATCCCACAAAGGATGCTAGCAATATAGGCGACTTGGGTTGGGCAGATTTCTTGTTTGACCGCTCAGGGCGCTTTTTCAAAAACCTTGCATGGACCTTTACGTCAAATGAGATATTATACATAAAAGCCTGGATCAAGGTGGTGAAACGAACGCGTTACTTCAGCCCTCTGGCCAGCCACCTTTCCACT
>JAKTWD010000059.1:0-29856 GCA_030581935.1 Metschnikowia corniflorae | reverse complement strand
GTGTGAACAACTTCCCAGATCGACTGACAGGGAGCATTGGGACATGTGCCCGTAAACATAAACCAAGAATACCCTGGCACGGTTCAAGAGGCTGCACTAACTCAGACCTGTGGTTGCAATATGAGGCTCTTCGAAACAACAAGGACCTCGAAAAAGGTAACAAAGATCATGAAACATGACTGTCGGAGATTTTTCGCTTAAACAGTCAACTTTTGTGTGGAGGTGGCGGGGATGCAACCGATGATACCATCAGGGCCACGGTCTCGGGGCGAGACGCTGCAAACTGATGTTTCTCTGGTCCAAAATGCACTTTGATAAACGGTTCAATTTGCTGTCCGTTTGCGTCTCATGCTCATTCAATTCTCTCGGGGAATACCCCGTAAACCTGCTTTGGCCTTGAGCTCGTCAATCTGAAAATGCAGTAAGACTCGGGGTGTAGCAGTATTGAGGCAACAATGAAGTTCACATTACTACAGTCAGCAATAACATGTCTCGTGGCAACACGTTTGCCAAGAGCCCCGCTAGCAGAAAGTCGAAAACAGCGTGAGTCAAAATAATACGTCGAAATGAAAGTGAAAAAAGGAAGACCATTGCCTTTTTTAGTTTCAGTGCACTCCCACCCGGCTAGGTCCAATGTAATTTTCCACAGCCTTCTTGTGGCTATCATCGCAAAGCCTTGAAAAAGTATGTCGATAGCGCGAGCCCTGTGAGCAGGGATAAAGACGATTGGTGTATTCAAGGAAACGCCAAAATCCTCTCAATCCTCCTCAGTCGTTGAATTCGGAATCGCCAAAACCTGGTAAATTGCGTGTAGTATCCAAGGACTCTGCTTCCCTCGTGTCTCCTAAGTTTTGCGTACGACTGGTAACCAGATCTTCCATCGCGCTCAATCCTATTGAAGTCTGAATATCACTATTCTCAGCACGTCTCGCTCGTTGTCGTTGAGCGTTGCTCATTTAGCCTCTCAGGGCGGTCTGGTATGCTGACAATATCAGCAGACTTCGCTTCGCCCATACCACACGTAGGGTTCTCAGAGCTGGTGTTAAAAGGCTCTGAATGATCCTGATCTAGATTTTTGGCAGCTTCCGACGGTGGTGCGGAGTCAAAGTAGACACTCGCCTTGCTGGTAATAATGCCTCTTTCCTTCATAATAGACAACATCTTGATTGTCAGCGGCTGAAGCCTGTTTCGCTTGCCCTTAACTGTGCTCTTTACTTAGGAGATCCCCAGGTCTTGGTAATCCTCAGTTCTTGGTAATCTCAGTTCTTAATAATCCTCAGTTCTCGGTTTCCAAAACATCATCACTTCTTCCGTTTCTTCCTTTTCTCCATCTTCGGCGAACAGTCTGGGCAGTACCAGATCTCGTCGTCGTTGGGCGGGCTGGTGATGCCCACACACTCCCAGTGAAACCATTCATACTTACAATCGTCGTTGTCACATCCAATCATCTCCCCAAAAGAAACACGCTGGCAAAAACAGTACAAGTTGTTGTCGGCATCCTCAGCGCCGCTGACTGCCTTGATCGCTAGGCTGCCCGCATTCACAGAGTGCGCACGGCCATGGCTTGCCGAAGAAGCATCACTGAAAACACCGTCATCTATGTCCTCGCTACGCGGACGTTTGTTACGCTGCTTCATAATGGCCTGGCTACGTTTTTTCTTCAAAAGAGGCGCCGGCAGTGACCGCGGGGTCTCCAGCATCTCTGCCACAGACTCCTCGCGGATCGCCGCCTCGTCCAAAGGCGCAAGCAAATCGTCACGCTCCAACTTGGCGATGTCCGCCTCAAAGTTGTACATATGTTTGGACACAAGGAAAAGCGCCGTGTTTGCGAGTAAGATTTTTTCTCGCTGTATCCGCTGCACTAGTCTCATATCCTCCTCAATCTTCCCGCATAATTGCAGTTCTTTGGGGTGCCGTGTGAGCGTCCCGTTGGCACGTATATATTTGTGAAGCTGTGCATCTTTGGTCTGATACCGCCGCCTCGCCTCCGCTAGTTGAGCATCCTTTGTTTTGAGCTCCTCAAAGAGGTGCTTTATTTCTAGCGGTAGGTTCGAGAGGTCCTGCGTGTACTTGTCGAGAACTGCCGTGGTGTCCATTATCTGATGTTTGAAATGGTTGAATTGTATGTTTGGGATGAGGGATTGATGGATGTTTTATGATTAGATGCTGGATGTTTAGGTTTGAGCTCAGCGGTAGAACTATGACACCTGATATTAAGTAAGCATTCTGTTCCTGCTTCGCGACAGTGTTGCGCTGGCGTGACTTGGCGTACCTCGCAGAGATAATTACGCTTTTACGCCACGGAATTACGATTACGACAACACCCAATTTCGTAATTCGTAATTCATCGTAATACGTTTTCCTTTTACGACATCGAAGAGGGCCCGAGTCTTAGTTGTGCCATCCCCACGAGTGTTAACTCAGCAAGCTAGGCCCCAAGAGACCTGACAAACAGCAGAAACTGCCCGCATCTTAGTTGTGCCACTCCCCACTTCACTTCTCAGTTGTGCCACCCCCAAGGTCTTCGTTAGTCAGTATGGTTCTTGCTCTAAAAATTATAGCTTCGGCGGCGGAGGTTTCACGCTTTTTTATGATTTTTAACGATTTTGTTACAAGTTTTTTATTCTTTTTTTCGATTTTCAATTTCTTTCTTCAGTAAGGCGATCCTTAACTAGTGCTCCACATCTTGTTCGGATATTGGGTTAAAGGCATAAGCTGAAGCACCTAGCATGCACGTGTTCACGGCCGTCAATTTTGTGATAGTCGAATGCTCCAAGCTCGTTGATTGAAAGGAAAGAAACGAGAACAACTCGCCTCGTTTGCGCTTCTGTGTTCCCAACTGCCAGTGGATTGACGACTTTCGCCACTACCTGGGCGAGCACTAAATCTGATGGGTCTGTTGAGACTGAGGCACTATAGAGACATCTCAAGTGTTGCGGATCTCCAGTCTGTCCGGACTCTCGAAATTGTATTCAACGGAGGTACATGTGTTTACCTCTGGATAATCCGTGCCTCATTGCTGTACCTCGTATTGATGACATCACTGCTCAAAATCTACAGATCAAATACGAGACGTGGCAATCCCCAATCTTGAACCAGGTCTGCAAACGTTTATTCGAGAGGATTGAAAAGGGGTCAGAAATACATGTGCCAGTTACAACAAATGAAACTAGGGTTACAGTGTAAGGTTGTCAAACTTCTGCTTCAGTCAGAATTAGGGGCTGAAAATAGATCACTGACTCTGATGAAGAAGCAATGGCTTTTCTCGAGGTCGCAAACGAAATTCGCTATAGCGCAATGATAATGCAGGTATATTGTCCTTGTTTTGTTTTCACGAAACCTACGTCTGTGCAACTTGGCGAAGACCTGACAATATGGATATGAATAATGTTTGATCGCTCTGCTTATAGCACTTCATACCACATACTTGAAAGCATCGAGGTCTCTGCCACTCCCCAGCGATCTTTGTTTTCAAGCATTTCGGTTCTTCGACAATTTAATCAAAAGGCGAAGCATATCCTATAATCCCCTACAGAAACTTACCCGCTCGTGTGGCGCACTCGTGAGGCCATCGGGCGTTCACCTCTTGATCATAGGGGCGACACAGGGCTAATTGGTGGGTTGTGTCGTACACTTAGAGAAGACTTTTCACTACTTTCGCCATAGACATCGCTCATAGAATCAAAGGTATTGCAAAAATGAGACATTGAGCATTCTCAAGCCTCCTTCTTCTCGATCAGAGACTTGATCCTAGTGTACATGCTGTTGATCTTGGAGCTCGGCACGCGAGCCGGCCAATATAGGTGAGCCGAATACCCTCATTCTCGTTGCCTTTCAACCCGTTATCGATCAGCTTCCTCAGTACGAAAATGTCAGTTTCTCTCGCAAAAGGTCAGTGTGTATAGTGAAACTATCAGCACCACCGACGCACTTCATTAGTAAGGATTCTTCCCTGAGCTCTTTTGATTCAATCTTGACTCACACAGCCGAACAAAAGCCTTTTCACGCTATTATTTGTGGCATTTCTCCTCTAGCCTATGTCATCAGCACTTCCCGGAAAAAAGACACCACACACACTTTATCCCGTTCCTCACTGTAGGTGGAGTTGACAAGAAATTTGCCGTGACAAATATTCAATTGGCTTTGCCGCGTTCCTTCGCAATCTTTGACACATCGAAAGCACTCCTCGAATATTTAATAACAGCCGTGAATTTCAAGTAATAGCCAGTCGCAATATCGCGGAAATCTAATGTTGTTTTAATGCTGCAGTAACATCCCCAAAGTCTACTTAGCATGTCTGAACTTATATGAGGGTGATGCAAAAAGACTGGTGTAGACAACAAGTACAATGACTTTTGGTTAATATCTGGCAACGTAAGCCCAAACGGTTTCAGAATGGTCCTTGTTGTTTTGAGAGCCTTTGTTCCCTGGTGGACATCGAGAGGTGCTATAATAGCTAGGCATGTCTAATTTTGGCTAACTTCATTCAGTTTGTCATTAAAGTGTGACCAACGCTATGAAACAATAGTAATGGTTTCACAAAACACCTCTGGATTTACGATTGAAATTTGAGTTTAGTCAATTTGACCGTCACTAGAAACACGGCCCGCGAGTGATGATACGCGTTGATTCCTGCAATCCTGTTAAGCCAATGTATTTTTGTATTGAGTGAAACTCTCTCGTTAAACACCGTCGAATAGGCAGTTTGGCTGGGGCGGCACATCTGTTAAACAATAACGCAGGTGTCCTAAGGGAGGCTCATGGAGAACAGAAATCTCCAGTAGAACAAAAGGGTAAAAGCCCCCTTGATTTTGATGCTGCCTTCTCCAATGCCCCCTTCACCATTCTGCGTGCTCAATCACGATGACGGATATCTCTTCGGATGAGTCTTGTTCACAGGCTGAATTCAACCAAAATGAATCAAAACAGCCGAGTTCGCCTGTTTGAGATTGTGGTGACAGGGCTATCCTATATATCACCACCGCTCTTGATCCGAAGTACAAGATCAAATATTTCCAGACCAGAGAATCATTCCCGCGTGTCTTGGTAGGTTGCATCAGAAAAATTTTGGAAGATTTGTTCAAGCTTTACGAAAAGTACTACGGAGCAGAGATTGCAAAATGAGGTAGCTGTCGAACACGGCTCATAAAGTGACAACCGGCCAGGCAGGATAAACTTTGATTTCTTTATCGCAGAAGAATAAGACAATTGTTATACTTTATCAGTTTGCAAAAGACACTATTGCTATTCCAGCTATGTCTGCGGCGGCAGAAACCTTTTTTTGCAAAGTGTGGCGATATGATCACAAAGAGGAGAAGTAAAATTATACCAGCCACAGCCAAAATGATGGCAGTGGTCAGCGACAAGGTGAGGAAAATTGGCCAGATGACTTTGACCTGGGTGTGGAATCTGATGTTGAGAACACTGAAGATGACGTGAAGTTATGCGACCTGGTTGCGAGAGAGATCAAGGACAATGATGATGATGAGATGGAAGTTGACGCTGGTGAAGTTTTTTATCAAAGAATCAATGGTAATATATCAAAAACTTTTCCAACTTGCGTCTCAGAAGTGGCTGAAACACAAAGCCGGATTCCGCATCCTTTCTTCTCGAGCAATAAACTCGGCTACCACTCTCCACGTACCAATTGAGGTTGCGCATATTTTCGTACTCATGATTCAATGGTGCCAACATCGAATTCAATTCATGGGCAATGTCATGCCTAACTGATTCCACCAGGAATTCGTGCAGCTGCATTCGCTGTAAAGATGCTTGAGCATACCTGTCAGATCTACCCTTCCAAGGCATAAATGACATTTGAAGCCTGTACCTGGGGTCTTTGTATCATGAATCGGAGCATGAGATCCATGATGGAGAGCTTTCAAATCTTTGTGCTGTATCCAAGTTATCGAGATCAACTGAGTACATGCATTCTTGGTGATCGGAAAGATTCTCTATTTTCGAGCGGCTTTATTTGGGCACAAAACAGCTCATTTCTTCACTCATCTTTCAACTTGACGAAACAAAATACGTTCCGCTAAGATCTCTACGAACACAGTATCGAAGTAAGTAAATACATGAATCTAAATTATTTTTAAGGTGTTTAGTGGAGAGATTGCCCACAAATAAGAGTCACTTGGCTAATCACTGTCTCAAACTAATGAAGATTATGGTACCGTAATATTCATGTTATGGCATTTTCGGTGGTGTGTTTTCATATTTTAGATTTGAGTTACGGTTTTTTTGCGGTAGGATTATGAACAATTTACGAAAAATTACGAAAAATTACGAAAAATTACGCCCCGGGTTTTATTTACGATTACGATGGCAATCACGAAGGCAATGATGGTGGTGGTACGCTGGCCTCGAAATTCGTAAATCGTAAATCTGGCGTACTTCTGGCGTAATGCGCAACACTGCGACCTCGTCTTGATCTGGTCGTGTGAACACCACTACGTCAAGGCAGTTGCAACAGATTAAGGAGGAACATTTTTGCACAGGTTCCAAGGCTGAATTTGTGTGAGCCGTTTCGACCTTCTCCGTTTTGTGTTAAGGACCCTTTCCTGAATTGTGTTAAAGACTCCTTTCTGAATTGTGCTTGGAGTATGGGTGACGTCACCAGATCTCTGGATTATGCCATAGCAGAGAAGCTCAGGGCCGGCCATGTTCTTTCAACAAGCCAATTGAACGAGTTTTTGAAAGCCTCGGAAACGACTAAAGATATTCTGGAAGCTTTTGAATCAAACACAAACGCATTTCTACATTCGATCGCTGCTTCTTTCGATGCGCAGGATCAGCTGTACAAGGACGACAATGTGACCCAATTGGTCGGGCGCGTGATCAGACTCATCACCCCTGAAAGCGCCGAGTCGGTGCTTGAAACATGCGTTTCAAACTTGAAACAAGCCGAGACTCCCTCGCGCTTTTATTTGGCTTTGTATCTGAGCTACGGAGTGAAGCACCAGCACGATGCATCCATGGTGCCAGTGCTTCTTTCCTTCTTGGGTTCTACCGAAACAACCATACGGGATCTATCTATATTTCTGCTCATCTCGTTGATACGAGTATCGTCAAGTGCGGAGCAGGGCATTTCGGAGTACTTGAACGAACTTCTAAGAGCCGAAGCACCCGACCTCTCACCCACAAGTTTCTCGATTCTTGCGGTATCGTTCGAGACGTTTTTCTCGCTCCTTCCTGATT
This sequence comes from Metschnikowia corniflorae, assembly GCA_030581935.1. NCBI lineage: Eukaryota > Fungi > Ascomycota > Pichiomycetes > Serinales > Metschnikowiaceae > Metschnikowia > Metschnikowia corniflorae. Next base: position 22,656 of record JAKTWD010000059.1, on the reverse strand, counting down.
CGATGACTACAATCTACATTTCTGAAGCGTGTAAAGACGTATTTCTCTACAAGGGACTCTTGCTCAATCCAGAAAATGATACACAGGACCTAAACACAGCCGAGAAACTCCTACACGTGGTGTCACTGTCGTGTTTGAAAGAGACTGCTCGAAAGTTCAGCACCAAGCATTATCTACCCCTTTTGATTGCCGGAAGCACCCTTGAGTCGTCGGCCGATATACGGGCACTTTCGCTCCTATGTATCGTGAAACTATGGAACTTCAGCGCCATTGAAAAGCAGGTTTCCATGGAACTGGTCTTTGAGAAAACCCTCAACTCGTTTGTGTCTGCAGAGCCAAGCACTTCGGAAAGCACATATCTTCTCGAGGCGCTTGCGTACTTATCCTTAGGAGGCGCCCCCAAAACAGCCCTCCGTGCCAACGAACTGGCATTGGAACATTTGATAATGATCTTGGAAACGTCCCTGGATCCCCTGGCAGTGTATGGGTGCGTCCTGGTGGTTCTGAATTTGTGTCGCTTGAGGCGTGCCGACCAGGACAAGGACACGGCCACGCTAAACTACTTGAAAACAATGTCTGCCGATGGCAAGTCCGCAGACGATGATGAAACAGCGATCCGCATGTTCAACGAGTCTTTGGTGAGCACACATAAACTAGTGGGTACGTTGGCGGCGTTGAAGCAGGTGAATACCAACTCTGCTGTGTTGATTGTCGACATCATACACTCCCTTACCATCAAGCAAGACCTCAAGGTGTTGAGGGCTATTGTTGCTCAGGGAGGCATGAACACAATAATCAAGTACCTCATTGAACACAGCCAGATTTCGAAAGAATCGATTTCCACCACTGCCGATTTGGACGACGAAAGATCTATCGAGGTCCGCCTCAGCGCTCTCCGTGTTCTTGCCACGTTGTGCCGCACGGTGAACCCAGCTTTGGCGTTTTCAAAGTACGACGTGAAAACGTGCGTGCCCTTTCTTGTGGAGCTCTTGGGGACTGAAAGTAGCACGGACGCCAAAGTGCCTTTTCTAGTGGACTCTAGGTTGGGGCCCGCGGACAAATTGTGCTCTTTGTTGGCACTCACAAACCTTTCTTCTTTGGCTGACTCCGACCTTCATTCTTCGATCATCAGCAGGACGTTTGAGCAGCACCTCAAGAACTTGATGATCGACAGCTCGGTCTTCCCTGTGCAGAAAGCCACGTGGGAGCTCATTAACAATCTTATTGTTAACCCGTTGATGTTGGCAAAGTTTTTCAACCCAGATAGCCTCGAGTCCCGCAAAAATTTGGACCTCTTGGTGAAGTTGCTTCATTCTGAGAGCGAGCCTTTACAGGTTGTGATAGCGGGTCTTCTAGCCAATGCCACGATGGAGTTTGATCTTGTTTGTATTTCCATCACTTCCCAAAAGGAGATCTTTTCCGAACTTCGCAAAATCATCGCCTCGATTTTCTCCGAACAAACACGAAACGACGATTTGCTCCTTCGGGTTTCGTCTCTTTTGCAGAGTCTTTGTGTGGCAGCAGGCACTTCGGTCTTACAAACTCTACGAGACGACTTGCCACTCAAGGCTGGTATCAAGGCAGTTGTTGTCACGACGAAAGACGCCAGTGTGATGGCGTTGCTTCGTGAGATCATTCAGCGCGCAGAAATGAAGTTTTGAGCTATGTATGCTATGTGGATTATGATTCGATTGTGGTCACCTCAGAACTGGATCATGCGTTGCGCCAAGGTGTCATTGGTATGAACCGAAGCGGCCTTTACACGGGGCTTCTTCTCACTGTCCAATTTGACCTTGACCGCCTTGTGCAAAGAGGATATGAACTCCGAGTAGTTTGGGCTTGTGTTCAACGCCCTCGATGCAAGTTTATCCTCAATAAGACAATCTCTGAACTCCTGCGCAAGTGCATCAATCCCTTCTCTGATAACAACAATGGCAGACGAGCCGATCGGGTCACAGCCAATGATCTGTTCGCGAAAGTATTGCACGAGATTTCGTGCCTGCTGCGATATGTGGGTGGGCAACTCTGGGAACGAGTCCAACAACGCATCAATGTCGTGTATGCTCTCGATATGGTCGCCGAAAAGATCCTTGAGGAGAAGCTTGTTTGAATCCGGGTGGATCTTCACAAAGACAGTTGTGCCATCGCAGAGAATGTGCACGCCGCTTTCCAATGAGGCGGACGTCAAACTCCTGAACTCAGGCAACTTGATGAAGCCGTCCACATTCTCGGGGTCTGTGTAAGGCATACATTCATCATCCTCCACAGAATGCAACTCCACCAACGCTGGGTACAAGTGGAAGCTGAGTCTCTCGACTGGCATATATAGCATCTGGAATATGTCACAGAGTCTTGTGTCCAGCGAAACACCCGACGAGTCGCGCAAAGCCTTGGACTTGATGAGAGACAAGAAGAAGTTAGGAAGGTGCTTGAGCGACTCCGGGAAAATGAGCTGGTTGGTCATGGTGCTGTTCCTGTTGTGGTTGAGCTCACTCATTGCCCTGTAAGCTGCGAAAATCTCCACCAACTTTTCGTTGAGGGATCTTCTCAACTCGGTGATGGACTCCTTCCCAATAAAGGATATCGTGTCTCTGACAATAGCGGTCACCACTGCATCCTGGTCAATGAAGTCAAAGACGTCCAGAATTCGCTCGCTCACCGCAAGCACCAAGTTGATTACTCTCACTTTTCGCACACCGAGGGGATCAGTATAAAGAAGTGCGGCCTGGAAGTGGCAGTCGTACTTGGTGTTGAGGGTCCCGTCGTACTCAAGAAGTATCGTGAAACTCTGGTCCTCGTTCAAATAAGGGATCACGGGGTCGGCCAGAGTGCCGTTTGCAAAGCCCACGATTCCGCCGTCGGACCCAGAAGGAAACCCATAATACTGTGCCACCTGGAGTCCATTTGAACACCTCAACTTGAGTTGGCCCTGGTATCCGGTGCACTTTTTCACAGAGCTGGCAATTTGCGATGTGAGTGCCCGGCCGTCACGCTCAAACGAAAAGTGAGGCCACTTGTAGACGCTCCCGCCTGTGGTTGAGGCAAGCCAACCAATGTTAGACAAATCTGCGGGAGTATCACATACCACAAACACGTCGAGGCCAACGTTCATCGCAACGAAATCCTTCGCCAAAAGCTTGTAGTACTCGTTATCGGGAGAGTAAATAGCCTTTTCCACTTCTGCCAGCTGCTTTTGGCCCACGCTCCTGTTTTCCTTTATTTTAGACCGGCCCGGTCCCCACGACGAAAGTGTAGAGAGCACAGAAGTGATTTTTCCCCCTCCAACACTTTCCAAACAAAGCGCTGCCGTGCGCAAAGCGACAGAAAAGCAGGGCTCGGGCTCGTGGCGAACCTGGTCATACGAAAGCGCCTCGATTCGGTTCAACGCGTCTTCAAGCACCGTTCTGCTCGCGTCCGGGTCCGCGAAAAGCCCCCTGTGGAAAGGCACGAACGGGTCGTCCAAGTCGCCCGAAATGCAGATCTGGGCCGACTCGAGGTCGGGCGCAAGATTGAAAAAGTGCATTTTCGTGTCGAACAAGATGAGCGCGACCCTGGCGTTCTGCACCACGTTCTCTTCGGTGTCGTTTTCGCTGTAGTCAAAGAGCGCCGAGCGAACGGCGTCCGCAAAAAGCACAGGCAACTGTTTGGTGACACTGTGGTCGCTGATGTCGAGTAGGAACACGTGGTGGAGGACATTCGGTTTGGTATCGGCACCGCCAAAGTTATAGAACTTCGGTACGACAATGTCGTACACGCCCCGGTGCAATTCGGGCCGCTGGTCCCGGTCCACGCGCTGGTTTGTTGATGGGTCTATCGGTGCCACGTACTCAGGCGGTACGGTGTTGTTTGGAAACTGGCAAACATTGCACGTGAAGCGCCCCGACGCCTGGTGGGTCATCGCGGGGTTGATATACGTCCTGCAGCGGTTACACCGAGGGGGCCCGACGTCCATGGGGTCGGAAAGCGACACCTCGCCTAGAGTCGAAAGATCCACCACCGGCACGGGGTCCTCCGTGGCCAAAAGCGGCGCAAAAGGACGCACCGTGACCGCTAAAGGCAACTTCGTGGCCTTTCTGAGCACTTCGGATTCAGGCACGTTGTACATGGTGGCCCGGATGTGCCGCGGGGTGGATGTTCCTTGGTCTACAGCATGAAACTGGGTGCCGGCGATCGGCGGCACGATATTCTGGAACGAGAGAAAGCTCTTGTACCCCAACAGCTCGCCATTGTTATCGTAGAGCGGCGTGCAATACTCCTGCTGATGTGTGTGGCGAGCATTACTCAACGAAAGCTCTATCGGCCGCAGTTGGGCCATTTCCATCGGGTTGGTCACGTTTACCGAGGTCATTGCGGGCAGAAACGGCGCCGCGGGGCTCTGCAAGGGCGACGGGTTGAACCCCTGCTGAAAACTAGGGGTGCTGGGCTGTCTAGGGGTGAAAAACCCCGCCTGTGCGGCGACGCTCGGAGATACACCTCCGAAGCTGCCGGGTGTTCCCGGCAGAGCAAACTGCTGGGCCAGGGCGGCGAAATTTGGCGGCGGCGGCACGAAGCTTGTGTCATGGAACGCTCTCTGGATTCTTTTCTTCCTTTTTGTGTCGATATGGGTGGCTTTTAAGTCGGCCGAAAGATCATTGACCGAGCTATTTAGCGACATGGCGGCAGCTGTGACGGGAAGGCGGTCTTTGGAAGAAAATAAGGAAAACGGGTGTATCTTCCAACTTTCTCTTAGTTTTGACCGGAGATCTCTATGTTTCTAGAATTTGGGTGCTTCGGAACTGCGTTGAAGACGTCAGTGAGCCGAGGATCAGGCGCTTAAAACAGGCGACGGGGAATAGCTTTAGTTTCGAGAAAAACAAATATTTCTGAAAAGTTTATATTTTTGAAGTTCTCTTGGCTGTTCCCCACTGTTCCCCACACTTGTTGAGTGGACTGACACGTGGATGTGTATGGATCAAGGTGCCAGGGTAGTGAGATTAAGCTAGACAAAACAGCAGACGTGGAGGCTATAGAGTAGTGAAGCGCGTAACGCACTCTGCGTAACGCGAATAGTCTTAAGGAATGTCTACGTAACGCGTAATGAGTCGGAGTCGCGCGTAGTGCGTAGTGCGTATTGCGTAATACATGATGCGTAGCCAGTGTTGCGCGCTAGCGTAACTTTTCGTAAATCGTATTCAAAATTACGCTTTTACGCTATCAAATTACGATTACGATTTACGATCACGACGACTCCCATTTTCGTAAATCGTAATTTTCTCGTAATACGATTTAATTTATTTTTTTTACGATTGTTTTACGATTGTTTTACGATATTTTTACGATATTTTTACGATTCTGACGGTATTCTAAGGTCTTTCTCCAGTGAGTCGCTCATTAACCAGTGCTGCACATCTCGTTCAGATATTCGGTTAAAGCCCTAAGCAGAAGCACCTAACATGCACGTGTTCACGGCCGTCAATTTTGTGATAGTCGAATGCTCCACGCTCGTTGATTGAAAAAAAGAGAAACGAGAACAACTCGCCTCATTCACGCCGCCTTCTCTTAAGCCCACTTTCACATTCTGCGTGCTCAATTACGGTGACGGGTATCTCTTCGGATGAGTCTTGTTCACAGGCTAAATTCAATTCCAATGAGTCAAAAATCTGAGTCCGCCTGCTTTCAGATTTTGGTGACAGGGCTATCCTCTATATCGCCACCGCTCTTGATCCAAAGTACAAACTCGAATATTTTGCGACCAGAGAATTGTTCCTGCGTGTCTTGGTAAGTTGCATCAGGAAAAATTTGGAAGATTCGTTCAAACTTTACAAAAATTTCTATGGAGCACAGAGATTTCAAAAAAAAAGTAACTGTCGAACACGGCTCATAAAGTGATACCCGGACAGGCAGAATTAACTTCCCTTATCTTCGTCACCATGAAGGGTCTGGCCTACCTTCCTGGAATAAACTGAAAACTTCGATATCGCCGATTATTATCGCAGTGGGAAAAGACAATTTACTATGCTTTATCAGCTTGCAAAAGACATTTTGGCTATTCCAGCTATGTCAGCGCCAGCAGAATCCTTTCTTTAAAAATGCGGCGATATGATCACAAAGAAAAGAAATAAATTTATACCAGCCACAACCAAAATGATGGCAGTGGTCAACGACAAGATGAGGAAAAGAAGGCCAGATGACTTTGACCTGGGTGTGGAACTGATGATGAACACTGAAGATGACGTGAAGTTATGCGACCAGGCCGCGAGAGAAATCAAGGACAATGATGATGATGAGATGGAAGTCGACGCTGGTGAAGTTGTCGAGATCAATTGAGTACATGGATTCTTTATGATCGGATAGATTAGCAATTTTCGCGCAGCTCTATTCAAGCACGGAACAGCTCATTTCTTGACACATCACTCAACTTGACAAAAACAAAGTTCGTTCCGCTTAAATCTCTACGAACTCAGTATCGGATTTGGGCAAGAAACAGCTCATTTCTTCACACAGCACTCAATTTGACAAAAACAAAATACGTTCCGCTTGGATCTCTACAAACACAGTATCGAAGTAAGTTAATACATAAATCCATAATATCAACACACATTCAAAGTGTTAAGTGGAGAGATTGCCCATAAATGAGAGTAATTTAGCTAATCACTGTCTCATACTAAAGAACATTATGGTACCGTAATTTCCATGTTATGGCAATTTTCGGAAGCGTGCTTCCCTGTTTTATATTTGAATTTGTTGCGTTAAGATTGTGAACAATTTACGAAACAATTACGAAAAAATTACAAAAAATTACAAAACATTACGCCAAAATTACGCCAGGATTACGATTTACGATTACGATGATGATTACGATGGCTCCCGAAAACCTAATTTGAAAAATGGTCGTAGTTACGCTGACCTCTAGTTTCGTAAATCGTTATTTTGGCATAATTTTGGCGTAACGCGCAACACTGTGCGTAGCGTGTAGTCCGTAATGCGTAATGCGTAATGCGTAGCGCGTAGTCCGTAATACCCAATGCGTATAGATTAATGGCCGCGTAATTGCGTAATGGCCGCTCTCGTACATATGCTTGGAAGAAGAGAAATTTATGCGATCGGACAACCTTTTTCACTCTAATGCAGTGATCTCTGAAAACATCCGTGACCCAGGATTCGCGAGAATGAATAAATGGGCGGAAATTTTCGTCGGGGTCAGGCATTTTTTCACTCGACTTCGATATCGCCAAAATCGTGATAGCGTTTGGAGATAATTTATCTTTTGATCCAAATCTCGCCAACCTGAGAAAAAAGTGATTCCTATTGTTGAAATGGCCAAGTGGTCCCTTGATGTGGAACGTAAAGTGGGGCAAGACGCCTCTCGTTTTTGAAGTAATCAATAGGTTCTTTGCACCGCACTCTTCCTTGCTTAAATTAGGCCTCCGTCTCATGCTCCATAGTCTCTTCATCGCTTTCAAAAAAATAGTCTTCCTCGTTGTCGACCGGATCTCAGCAGAAGCCCAAGTTCGCTTCCCGGGGTGTCTTTACCGGCTCATCTCGCTCTCCTTCCTACCTTTCTTAACATCGCTCGAAAACATCATGAAACCAACGTCTGTCTCCCTGATTTTTTTTAAAAAAGAAATCAGCATATTACGGAAAAAATCATTAGACTAAGTCCGCCGACAAAAAACTATATCCCTATAGAAAAACCATAATATGTCGGAACCATATTTCAGGTGTGTATACTCACTCGGAGATTTCACTCAGAACTTAATCTGCCAAAAACCCCCTGCCCAAAATATGATCAAATTCTCTTTCATCTTACCTTAGATGTTCAAATGTCATCGACGCATCGGATCAATCCTATGGAGTGCTTTGAATAATAGTCTATCCAGTAAGGGAACAAGAACCACGCCGTCATTTTCTTCCCTCACCGAACCGAATAGACCCGCTTAATGACTTTACCAACCAGTTAAGGATTTCAAATTTTCATACGTAACATCTTGTGGAGCTAGAATTTCTTGTAAATGCATTGGTCGGGTGAATCCGAGTTCGTGCCACCAATATTCGGTGATCCCACACTCGTTGTAGAGGTGTCTCAACAAATGGACTGGCTCGACACTCAAGAGGCACAAGTGACAGCGGAACTGCGGTATTTCATCCATACTAGTGAGATTTAATGGCACATATGAGCCGAAATTGAACAAGTGGAGGGCTGTGAATTCATTCCTAGCCTACCATTCATGTTTGTGTACTTTTTTCCAGAACTTTGTTCACCGTCCCGACCGGCTGGCTTCCGGGCAGATCTGCAGGAGTTTGTTTGGTTTAATTGGGGAAGTTTCAACTGCTTTGACTTGCTTAACTGCTTGAACACGACACCTCAAATAGCTGTTAGCTCCTTCTGTATTATGGAAAACGGGCCCGGCTTCTGTGCTATTGTAATCTCTGTCTTGAGCTCTTCTGGTGGTGGTCTCAGAGTTTAAAGGTGGCTGGCCAGAGGGCTGAAATAACGCGTTCGTTTCACCACCTTGATCCAGGCTTTTATGTTTAATATCTCGTTTGGCGTAAAGGTCCATGCAAGGTTTTGAAAAAGCGCCCTGAGAGGTCAAACAAGAGATCTGCCCAACCCAAGCCCCCTATACTGCTAGCATCCCTTGTGGGATCCTTGTCGAGAGTTCTTCTCATATGGACAAGAATTTTCGTTTTTAGGTATTTTGTGTACCAGTCTGATGGCCTTGTACCTGCACTTTCATCTCCATGACTCCAAAACCTCCTTTGTTGGGCCTAGCGTATAAATGTCTCGTCCCACACCGCGGAATACTCGACTAATTGCTTTGTCCAATTTCGCCACCTCCTCAGAATTCATACATTACAATCTTTGTAACCTGTTTTGGAGCTCACAAATATCACTGTCTCTTTCGCTCGAGTTATGAGATCTAGATCAGCATACCCTCTTTGGAATGTTTTAAATGGCAAATTGGCTGCAACACAACCCAAAGTGTCCCAGACCTGTACACAACCACACCGCGAATAACCGGCGCTGATTATGTCACCTGGGACAATGAGATGACATAATTGCTCTTCTTGACGGTGTCTTATAATTTTAGACAAGTACGTAGCCGCGCCCCATGTCGCCGCAGGAGCTCTTGGAGCAAGACTTCGCGCACATGAGCAATTACAGCATCTACTTTCTACGGCAGAGCTCTGGGCTCGACATTAATTGCCTGGTATATTCGCTCACCCTGGGGTCGATTCAGTACCAGGAGTACACCAGCGGCACGTGGCTGGCCAACATGACGCTGTTGCTCCCGGCATTTTACGTCGCGAATTGTCTGGTGCCCGAGCTTTGGGCGCACATTTCGAAGCAGAACGTGAGTGCTGCTGACATCGAAATGTGGCTTGAAGAATATACGCGTAGTCCGTACAACGAAGCCGACAACGGCGACTCGTTTGTGGCCCTTTTGTTCATGCTCGCAGGGCTGTGTGTGCTGAGCTGGATGCTTCTGTTTTTGTTTTTGTTGCTGCCGAAACCGAAACGGAAGCCGATATTGACCCAGGTGGCGATGCTCTTTTACCTGATCCACCTCACGGTTGTGTTTCTGAAGGTGTCCGCCACCACACGCACAGAGTACTACGCGGGGTCCCTAGACATGGTGCGTATTCTTTCAGAGATGAACAGCGTGCGGTTTTTTATCGTTTATCTTGTACTGAACCTACTCAAACAGTTGGCATGTCTCGAGCTTATTTTGACCATCACCAAGCACCGGTGGCGGCGTGCTAATGCCGTGTTTGTGTCGCTCATAATCGTCGCCAGTCTCATTTCGGGGGCGTTCCTTGTCCCGCTCATGCGCGACCGCTTCCAGTTTGTGACGGTGCCGGCGTCCAAAACAGGGAATGTGTTCACCGCATTCCGCGTGATCTACATGGTGTGGCTTGCCGTGTGCTTGGCCCACTATACGTTTTTTGGTACCGCCACGCCGCCGAAACAGGTGGCGTACTCGCGCAAGCTCCTCCCCTTGGCCATTCTTACGTGGTTTTTCATCATCGTGTTTATAGTGGTGGCGCTTCTTTTGATCACCCTTTGGGATGACGACTGGCTCACCAACGCGTGGATGCTGTTCTTGCCGAACATCTTTGGGATGTACGTGCTCACGGCGTGCTGGGAGTGGATCTACTCGATCCGCCAATTGGAGCTGCGCTTTGAAATCGTCGACATGTTGGGGCGGCGGATCAGCTTGGAGGACGTTTTGGACTTTAACGCCGATGACAAGGTGCGCCGCACACCTCTCCGCGGGCGCTTTGCATCTTTACGCGATGTTTTTGCTAGAAAGAGCGGAATTTCGAGAAAGCGCCTGCGCAAGGCGGTGTTTTCCGTGACTCCCTCCTCGTCTGCGCACACCCCTGCTATCGTAGACTGTGGTGATGAGAACGGGGGTGTGGAGGCCCGCAATCGGGTGTTTCCTGACTTTGCGGGCCTGAATGTTAATCAAACTGGCCTATCCGATGCTGAAAGCTCAGCATACGAGGTGCATTTCATCGATACAGACTCGTGGGAGCAACGTCTGAACCGAATGGACCTACATGGGGGAGACAGGCAAGGAGACGCCGAGCTGGTCTCGGTTTCTGTGGACAACCTTGAAAACAGCACCTTTGGTGGTGATACGAGGAGCAATGATGTATCTCGTGGTCCTGTTGAGGGCACTTCAGCGCAAGCAGAAGTGAACGATGAAGACAATGATGAAGACAATGACGATGGTGATGATGAGGATGCGCTTCCTCCTTTCAGACCGCTTCCAGGTTTTAGTAAGGATGACTACTGGGACGAGAAGTGAAGTGCCGACAAAAAGGTGTAGAGACTTTGAAGCAGGCTTCCAAGGTCTACTACATTTCGACTCGCTCTAAGCTTTTGAGTATCACGCTTGATTCGTGGAATGCTTTGAGACTCTGGTTTTTCAAAGTTACGTTCCTTTGTACTTTTGAAAAGACAAATGTTTCATCAAGTGCGTAAGGGTTCAGAAGCCCTTATAATGAGTTTGACTCACTCGCAAACATGTTGCACGTGCTCTTTCATTCTGCATATGCTAGAGAATGAAGTACGCATACATGATCATAATTAACGAAGTCACAGCCCTACGCTAATTTACTCTGGGAGGTGATCAGAGGTCGAGAACATGTTGTCATTGACAAATATACAGCAGGAAAGCCCAACAAGAAATTTGACGCGGATCTCGAATGCGAAATCACCGGCAGTATCTGTGTGTGAGATGTGGCGTTTCGGGCATTCATCTAGAAAGTTTTTTGTTACTGAATGATTTTTAGGTAAATCTTCTCAATTCTTTCCACATTTGAAGCCCAAATTGAGCTTTATCGTGGCCTAGTATGTGGGTGGCCGAGTGAGGTGGAGAATACTGCATCTTCTAAGGCTTAGTTTACTTTTAAGCAGATAAAGTTATAGCTGGTACTTTGACTGACTAAAAAAAATTATATGATCATCCGTCAGTATAAACCCTATTTAAAGAGATGAAAACTAACGATGAATCTTTTGAATGAGCAGTAAAGAAGCTAACAAGCGTATTGTTGAATGATCTAATTACTTCGGTCCTGGACCTGATTGAACTCATAATGAACAAGAACTTAATAAGTACATTTTATGTTCATAGTGAAAGTGTGAATTGGTTTTCCCAAGAAATATAAAAATCACTCAATAGTCATCTCTTCATATACTTAAGCTTGATGATGAGACCAATTAAATGTTTGCAGATCGCAGACCTCTCTGATCACCTAGCTCGACAAAAATTGCTCAAAGTGGTACAAGCAGACTCATCGATGGACCATAACTCCTAAAACATCAATACAACGACAGAGAAAATACAATAGGTTGACAGAAAACAAAAAATATGCGATTTCTGTGGATCGAACACAGGACCTTCAGATCTTCAGTCTGACGCTCTCCCGACTGAGCTAAAGCCGCAATCAGAACCCATGCCGGGACTCGAACCCGGAATCTTTTGATTAGAAGTCAAATGCGCTAACCATTACGCCACACAGGCTGATTTTGTCGGAAAAGTCCGCTGGTTTGATATACTTTTTGGGATATGCGGTTATCCACTGACACATATATTTGGGAGATGTTACAATTGATTCTTTAAAAAAAAAAAAAATGTTTATCCTCACACTGTTGCCCGAGTACTCTTTCTAAACTTGGCGCCAGAACACTCCAAGATGTATAAGGCTTGGGAAAGTCGGGCTCTTTCACTACTCAGTGCCTTTTCCAAGATGTGTTATAGGTTTTTCTATAGAAGTATAGATTTTGTAGCTTCAGGTGGGAGCCTCCTATAATACAATTGATTCTTTAAAAGAAAAAATGTATTATAGGATTTTTCTATAGCAGTATAGATTTTGTAGCTCCAGGAGGGAGTCCCCTATAATACAATTGATTCTTCAAAAAAAAAAACTCAGAACACCACTTCTTCAAGCATCCACGTTTTATCTGTACAAAAACATGCGTCTTTTCTTTTGTGAAATTCAACATCACAGAATTTTTTTGTCATTCATGTAACTCTCCCTCGCCTCCGCCTACACAAACTGTACTGCTCATCCTCCTCCGATCATGGCTATTGATCCTTTAAAAACTTCCACCAATACAACCAGGGAGGTTTATTGAGATTTCCCCGCCGGCTCGTCCCAAACGACGATGGGAAAAATTCTGGAGGCAACTCCCCAAATCAAATGGATACAGCACAAAAATCTGAAAGCTCTTCATCAGTTTAGTGTCGGATCTCATGTTCCGATTCATGACATAAAGACCCCAGTTACAGGCTTCAGATGTCATTTATGCCTTAAAAGGGTAGATCTGACAGGTATGCTCAAGCATCTTTACAGCGAATGCAGCTGCACGAAATCCTGGTGGAATTAGTTAGGCATGACATTGCCCATGAAATTGAATTCGATGTTGGCACCATTGAATCATGAGTACGAAAATATGCGCAACCTCAATTGGTACGTGGAAACAGTTCTCCGAGTTTATTGTTCGAGAAGAAAGGATGCGGAATCGGGCATTGTGCTTCAACCCCCCTATAATACAATTGATTCTTCAAAAAAAAAAGTTCTTGGAGCATGATCAGGTCAGAAAGGACTGACACGACTTGCAGAAGCGGGGAGGGTAAGGAGAAGAGTGTAAGGCTTGAGAAAGTCGGGCTCTTTCACTACTCAGTGCCTTTTCCAAGATGTATTATAGGTTTTTCTATAGAAGTATAGATTTTGCAGCTTCAGGTGGGAGCCCTCTATAATACAATTGATTCATTAAAAAAAGAAAACGGACACGACTTGCAGAAGCGGAGGTGGTAAGGAGGAGAGAGTAAGGCTTGGGAAAGTCGGGCTCTTTCACTACTCAGTGCCTTTTCTAAAATGTATTATAGGTTTTTCTATAGAAGTATACATTTTGTAGCTCCAGGAGGAAGTCCCCTATAATACAATTGATTCTTCAAAAAAAAAATTCAAGAAGTATTATAAAAAATAGGTTTTTCTATGGAAACATAGATTTTGTAGCTTCGAGTGGGAGCCCCCTATAGTACACTAGATTTTTTTTTTTAAAAAAAAAACACGCGTCATTTTTTCTTATGGAATATAATATCACAGGGTTGTTTTAGTTATGTAACACTCACTCGCCTCCGCCTACACGAACTGGACTGCTCATCCTTCTCCGATCATGCCTTATGAGACGCAAGCTGAGTACTTTTGGGCTGAACCATTGAATCTTCAAATTACAAGACAAGGTTTACTCGGGTTAGAATGGAGTGGCACGACTTGTGCGCCCTCTGATACAATTGATTCTTCAAAAAAAAATTGTCAAAAGGGCAATTGATTTTTTTTTAAAAAAAAGGGCAAAACCATGGGAGAGTAAGTCTTGGGAAAGTCTGCCTCCGTCACTATTCAGCCTGTTCTAAGATGTGTCATATGCTTTCTGTAGTAGCACAGACTCTGTATTCAAAAGTGAGAAGCTTTCGTAGCCTTAGGTGGAAGCCTCGTATGATAAGAGTGAAAATGTGAACAAGAAGAAAGATAAGAAGAATAGGAGAGGCCAGCAGAGTATCTTGCCCAATTATGACTTGATTCTGGAGTTATGCCACACATGGCCACCTCCTGAAGGACGCAGTCCTCGACTCTTTGAAATGATATTCTCGTCGCATTCCTGCTGTTTCTTTCCCTATCATTCAGATGAAACGGGCAGAAAATATGTGTCGATCGCAAAGCGTATCAACTCAATACATTCGTTTCGTGGCTCGCTTCCTTCTTCAACAGTGTTTTGCTCACCGCAAGGCAGTGTTGAGTCGCATCCTAAATTCATCGTAAATTTCGTCAAAGTTAACGATTTTTCGTGATCGTAGCTACGATAACGACAGGCCCTTCGTTAGTAATAGAATCGTAAAATTTTTCGATACATTTACGATTTTCCGGCATATTACAAGGTGTGCACAATGTGTATCAGGCTGGCTCTGATTGGGCGGTTCCATAGAAATCAAAGGAACTAGGAACATGGACTTTTGCAAAAACCAAGTCAGAATAATCAAATGCAAACGAAAGCGTCCATTTCTTGCGCTGTGTTTTTGCAAGCAATTCGCTCTCGACCGTCTCGGCTATCTTCATCTCCATTTTTGAAATATTCAATGACACGAGGATCTTCTGACACCCTCCAAGTCTGAAACTTAGTACGCCTCTTCTCACCACGCTTCCACTTATGCAACAGCCGTGTTTAAATTTGGATACTTCCAATTGGAATTAGCTTGTATAAATCATAAAGGTGAAACAGGTGTGAAGTCGAATTGCCAAAAGTGCACAGTGTCTTTCACGCAGTTCAGATATATAGACACTTCCACTTCAGCACATCATTTCCGAACTAAGCAAAGTATACGCTGAATTCCCAGAGTGAGCAAGCTCATGAAGACATTAAAGATGACACATTGAATCACCATGATTCCATTCTTGCTACTAACCCTGTTGATGGGCTAAAACTTTTGGGCCAACATATAATCAACTTTTACCCCAAGGAGGAATATGCTGTCAAACTTTCCCAGGAGATATCAAGTGAAGAGAGAAAAATTTTGTAATGTGCAGATTTTTCGAGCCAAACCTATACACATGATTGTGGCCAATAACTTCTCATTTAACATCTGTGACAATCCTGTCACTAAATCCTGTGTAAAATTACTCAAGTTCAAGATAGCTGCAAACGTAACAGCTCCAGGCCAGAAGATCAAGAGGACGGCCGTGTGCAACATCGATCGCCGTGCCCTTTTTCAACATGATTTCCCCGTACTTGTTATGTGAGACATTGCCGTTGATCTCGGATGTGAGCGGGCCGCTGCGTGGTACTCTGTAGCTGAAGGGAAGATGGAAAGGCAGTCATTTTGTGCACTCATAGCCGATTTTCCCGCTTGTTTTTTACCCTGTAAGAATCAATGCAAATCTTAGGCTTTTCAAGTACATCAGCCTGCTTGGGCTCAATCTGAGCATCGATCTTGAGAAAGTCTACCTCGAAATTTCCTTGACTGCCGTGAATAATGCGCTCCGCATATCGCATGTTTCCTCCAAGCTGGTGCCTAAATTAAGCCAGATCAGGATGCCACAAACATCTAATAATCAGAAGTTAGTCAAGGATTCCCCCTTAAAGCCTCCCCAGAATCACAACTAAATTGAAAAAATAGCAAAACAATCAAAATATTGCTGAAAATCGCCGGGGTGCAAACTGCCCACCTTCGCTGGTGTACGGGCCTAAATCCCCGATAAGCTCCCTGGCTGCAACCGGTTGCAAATCTCAGCGCGCATCTCTGTGAGCCCAACTGTTTATAAACCCGTCAATCTTGCCAGATTCCTCAACAATGTCTGATTGACTGGTAATCCTGTCACTACATCATGTGTGGAATACTCAGGGAACGGACTTCGAAAGGTTGAATTGCGTTTGTTGATCACAAAGACGCTTTACAAAAAGACTACACAAATGTGGAAGCCTTGGGAAAGGAGCACACTTTAGATGAGGGCCAGTTTGCTCTTACACAAGAGGAGTCTTGTTGGCGTTTGTCCAGGACGTTATCAAAAGTTTTGCTTTGTACAGTCGGATTGTATCTATTACACGAGATAATGACTCGGCTATGAGTGTTCAACTCGACCGATTCAAAACTAGGAACGTCATCTCGACGGAAATATACGTTGGTCACGTCTAGGATTTATCCACAATTTTTCTTTTGCGTCACGTTTTGCGAGAAGTAGGATTCTAAAGCCTTTGTTGAGAGCATCCTGAAAATTGATGGAAAATCTCCCTTTTTGAAAGATTTTTCAGATCGAATGAAGTCACGACCCAATCTCATTCAAAGGCTTGTAAAAGGTGTTCGAGATAAAACATTTCTCTGACAACGTTTGTACACCAGGCCGAGATACCAAGATTGCAAGGCGAAAAGCGAAAAAGCTCGAAAACTTTGATTTTGGAGAATGGCACTCGCTGGCTTTCGACATTCAGAATGATTCAGGGGGGTTCTTCATTTCAGAAAGAAACCAACTATGTATTGGCACAAGTTGGGCGCCTCGATAAGAAGGACCAAAAACATCTGGGTCTCGAAAGTCTCAACATTAGCGAACTCGAATGGAAATGCTTAAAGAGTTTGCACCGCAGATTAGAAACCTGGGAGCACCGATCCCTCATCGACGAGCTAGCGAAGAATCAACTATCGGCTTGACCATCCCTCACGTTCATAATTTTCTCGAGAACGTTAGAGGTTTAAACACGGGACTGCTCAAACCCTCAAGTCCGTATTTTGCCCGAGGACTTGCTGCTTCTTACACAAACCTTCATGAATACTTTCCCATCTATGAAAAAGATCCTGGGTACATGATCCCAGACTCAAGCCCATGTTTTCGAACAAACGAATTTTGCAGGGGATATTATTTCGGAGATTGAAGATTATTTGCAGTTTGTTTTTTTCTCTATACAATCAACTTGAAGAGGAATCGGAATCTTGAGAAGCACAGAACGAGCCTCAAATTCAACTTTTCGCTAAGCGTGATAGCTCCGGCTGGTTTCTTGCAGACGAACCTTTTGACGATGAGTTATGTCTTATTTACGGTCAAAAGAAAGTTAAGAGTCAAACAACCCAACAACTTTTATCGAGCTCGAGAAAAGGATTCTAATGTGCTTTCTAGGATGCTCAAAGACTTTCTATCAATTACAGCTATGTCTGCGCCTTCTGAAGCATTCTTTTCACAAATGGGCGATGTGGTTTCAAAGAAACGAAAGAAATTGCTAGCACGTAGAACAAAGATGTTGGTGCTCACCGGGTATTGGGCTTATTCTGTCGTCTTTGAGAAATCCAGGAGAGATCGAAGACATAGATGAAGACCTGGGGGAAGACCTGGATGAAGTGCTGGGCGGTGAGAAAGAAGTGTTGCATGAAGAGCTCTTTTAGGAGAAAGGAAGCAGGTGATCATATCAAAATCAGATGCCAGAAAAAATGAACAAAATTCGTGTACACATCATGGTTATCATGACAAAAAAGAGAGATCCAGTGAGGCTTTGGTGCTTAGTTTAGTTGTCCATGTTGAGAATTGTGAAAAGACGGACAATTTCAAAACATATAGATTGTATCGAAAATCCTTACGAATTCTTCGTAAACAATAAAATATTGTAAATATTTACGACTTTTACGATCGTGATGGGTCTGCCATCGTAAGGTTCTACGACGCAACACTGCCGCAAGGTGCACAATCAACGTTATTTTGTCTGTGCGACGCTTCGATAGATTCATCAATAAACGGCTCTATTTGAGAGCTAATGAGCCAAGCAAATCCGAGAACTTCATAAATAAATATCTCGAACTTGTAGCATCATGATTCAGCCGCTCATATTATTCATGTAGCATTCAGCTTCAAGTTCAGTATGATGCGGGGAACATCGGATGGCACCTTTCATCGCCCCGCACTAAATGAGAAGCTTCGAGGCTAGCTCTAATTTTGGGCCGGGGGAGACAAAAAGGACAGAACGCACAGGTTTCAAAAAATAGGGTTTTCCCAATGAGTAGGTTCCATGGTGCCTCATTCGAAATTCTGGTATTGAAGAAAATTAAATCTTTGAATCAACGGTGACACAGAGGAACGGCGATAGCGTCATCAAAGAAAAAAAACAGGGAGTGACGTTTATGCCCGCTTTTTACCCGCTGTGCATTGAAAATAGGTCCTGGTTCCCGGCACGAATATGAAGTATTCTGGATCGAAAGCCCCTGCTTCACGTCCAGCTAGCATGCCATCAGACCACTCGTGCCCGTGGGTATAAAGGCAAGAATACTGCCAAAGACCCAGTATTGCTTGATTCGTATCACCCTGTAATGCTCCAGATTTGCTCTCGTCTTGCGCTTGCGCTTACGCTTGTTCAAAGCGCATACATTCCAAGCGTTCAAACAACGAAACCATTGAAGCTTGATTTCAATGTTGTCAAGGGTAGCAACGCCAATGGGTGTGCAAAAAGGGACGTATACCCGGAATCCCTTCAGCAGCACCAGGATCTCAGTTACCTCATCGATATATACTTAGGCTCCGACGGACAAAAGAACACAGTACAATTGGACACAGGGTCTTCGGATCTTTGGGTACCCAGCTCAGGGTATGACCCCGCTTCTTCGTCGTCATCTGAGGACACCGGTGAAGAGTTTTTGATTGAGTATCTCGACGGAAGTGGTGTTCTAGGCGAATACTTCTTAGACTCGTTTGGGTTCAGTCAAGGTTCACCATCGTTGCCATCGTTCCAGTTCGCTCAAGCCATGACGACCTCGCAAACCGGGATTTTGGGTATTGCCGGCAAGGCTATGGAAGCATCAGAGAACTTTTATAATAACCTCCCCTGGGCTTTGCATGCTGCGGGGCTTACTCCCAAAGCCTCTTACTCCTTATATCTAGATCCAGGCAACAAGTCCGGGTCTGTAATATTTGGAGGCATCGATACCGCTAAGTACAAGGGCGAGTTGTATACGTATGATAATGACCCTGCCGGTGGAGTAAAGGTGAAACTTCAGTCGGTCAATTTCGACGGCTCCATTCTCAGTATTGATGAGTACGTGCCTTTGGACTCCGGGACGTCTTTGGGAATTCTTCCCGAGCCGTTCATGTCCGTTTTGGACGGCATCTTTAGTACCACAGTGGTCCAACAGGGTCTGATGCTGTACCGCATTACTAGTTGCGACCAGCCTTCCGACGAGAGCCTTGAGTTTAATTTCGGCAACAACACCATCTCAATTCCGTATAATGAGGCCGTTGTGTCACAGAGCGACGGGACCTGTTTGCTTGGATTTGTCTCGGATGGAGATATTTTCATTTTGGGGGATGTGTTTTTGAGACAGGCCTATGTCTACTATGATCTCACCGACAACACAATCTCTCTAGCACAGGCATCTTCCTCTGAATCCTCCAATATCATTAGTGCTTGATAGGTCCATACGAGACTTTTGATATAGGAGCCCACGGTTTTGGCTTTCGCAATTATTAAGGACGCGATGCTGTCTAGGGTTCTCATTGTGAATGGGGCGATGTCATAACGGGTATTTTTCTCTATTCCCCTTACCTGTGAGATCGTAAGCGAGTCTTGTTGCGTAAGCTTTGTTCTTCTTTGAAGCCTTTCAGGTCATAGCATAAACGCGATTGTATGGGATTTGATTCAACTTTTGCAATTCCCGGTGTCTTTCGGCCAGGTATTACTGTGGAATCCATGGGTCGTGACAGCAAAAGAGTTATCCTAACTCTTGTAACTGATGATGAGTGCCAAGTTTATGAGTACACATATCATTCAACCTCCGGATTTGGTAGGGCGTTTGACGCGTTCGGAACCACAATCTTTCAGTAACTTATGAACTTATGCAGATTGCTGCCACCTTGGCCGAATCAGCTTGCCCGCTCAGATCACAAAGTGTTGTCACTGACGTCCGTCTTTTCTCTTGCAACGAGTGCCTTGTTGAAACCATGCCGAGGCTACTTGACCTGATTCTTTTTCAAAGTTCTATGGGCTTGACCACATGATTTCCCTTGACAACGAAATGAGTTGACATGCTCAAACCCCATAATCTGGATTTATGAAACCCAAAATCTGCCTGCGGGGAGAGCACGGCAAATGTCGATAAACTATTCACGTTGGCTTTCAATGTTGCTGTTGGCATTTTGTTTGCAGATCATTTCAAATCTAAGGAGAAGGAGAAGAACTGAAAACATCCTTCACAGCGTTTCCATCACCACCGGATGGCTCGCCGGCACAACTTTTCAGCCCACGTATGGAGTTTCAGCCGAATCACCATGTCGACACTAAAAATAAAAATCATTTTGTTCGCTCCAAAGTCGGCTAACTGGCTGGCCGAAAACTTTGGTCCCAAGACGTAATCACACGTGCAGCCCCTTGGAGCAACATGCACTAGGTCGTTTTCTAGACGTGTGAAAGACGGCATGCTTTTGCCCGTCCGAATTTGAGGGGCTGTTTTCAAGCTGGGGCTCACCACCTGATTCCTGCTTTTCCTACCAGTGAAGCAGTTACCTAGTCTCCCCAGAGATACTTTTGCAGCTCATTGCAGTAGTGACCTGGTTTAATTTGGTTCCATTTGTTCGCTTGTCCTTTGGGAAAATGGCTTCTGCAACAAGAAACGACCAATGTTCGAAGACAATTCTGCCCATTGTGCCACACGGCAGCCCACTCTTTTTAGGAATGCCCAGAGAAGGGATGGTGGAAAACCTGATCGGCTCTTTTGGCATAGTCCGTTAGTGCTTCTATGTTCTTGCTGGGAATTTCTGCACGAATAAGATAGCATGATCTTTTGCCACTTGAGCAACGAGGTGAGGCGCTAGTCTTCTGGATGTTGAAGGACGCAACAGTGAAAGAATGTTGTTTTGGATGTCCAATTTCTTTTCAGCCCTAGACTTGATTGAAATCAAGGCATGGCTGGATATGATAATTGGTGGCGTTCCAACTCCATAACAGACTGCTTTTGACCGCCCGTCTCGAGGTACATATAAACGATCATACAAAGATCTTGTTCTGTGTATGTCGACTGCAATGTTGAAGAGAAACGATCTGGCTTTCAAGAAATTCTTTCAGAATGTGGGTAAAGACAAACTCCATGCCAGGCCAAACCAGGGAGGCTACGGAGTGATTGAACTTCAGACCCAAATGCCAGGACATCGAGTAGCAGTTTTGCTCAATACGTTGATCGAGCTTGAAGATTGGCCCACGAATCTTTGGAGATTAAGATTCGTTCGTTATATGACCCGAATCTATGGCTAATCAACGCAGTCATCACACTTCATGACACAGCAAGAGCCTGAACTGACAACACAACTTGACTCAGGACTCAAGACATCATATCCTCCAGTCCGCTTCAATACTTCGACGAATAGCCTTGGCTCATCTGCGCCAATACCTGAATCACATGAAACGCATTCTACCAGGCACACCAACAAACCATATCCCGCGCCAGGAGCCCCAGTTTTCTTCACCCTTAGGTGACAATGCTCTTCACTCGAGAACATAGGTTTGCGAGAGCGAAGACATCGCCATCATGGACAAACAGTCTTTTGCCATTCGAAATTTCGTGGGGAACGAGGCCTCTTGACGCTTATTAAAACATCAAACTCACTGATGTGGCCCACCAAGCAGCATATAATCGTCACCAAGTTTCCGCATAGTCGTGGATTGGTATTTTGTGGGAATCATATGACTTTCGGCTTTTGATCAGCGGTGGAGATGATCTTGATGAGGAACTGCTGATTTGGGCGAAGTCGTGGAAAATTTATCAAATATTGATTTCTCTACAAGGTGCGAACACCGGATGGATGTGCGGTAAGAAGTAAACGCATTCGGCAGTTACGTGGAGGGAGAGTAGTAAAGTTCCGAATTAATTTGTAATATCGAGACCAATTACTGAAATCTCATCATTACAAATATCACTTCTCTCCGTGGCTTTTGAGTAATGTATGAACTAAGCGTATCTGCCCGCATAATCTCGCCGAAAAGCCGCAATTTTGCAACCATAAGTGAGAGACTATGCTGTGGAAAACCGAGTTTAATGTACTTAGTGACGACAATCCTCTAGATCCTAAAAGGAACGACTCCCGCTTCATATAATAAACGAGCTAAATTTTTCAAACAAAGAATCACTATAGAAATTTCACGTTATCACTTCAAACAGTTAGGATTCCGCTTTGGCGGAAGCGGCGGGGCAAGCCAAGCAGTGCTTCATACTAATTAAGCAGGCACAAGTTAGGTTCTGACGTAGCGTAGTACCGACTGTTCATAGTTTTGAGTATACTCTTAGGTATATTTTGGTGAGTATATGATGAATGACCTCTTCCCTTGAAGTGGGAAAGAGCTCCCCTATCTAGAATAACCATCGTTAGAAGCACTTCCGAGTGCAATCTGTAGAAAGAGAGAGAGCGATCCCCTAAAGAAGATGATCGACCAAAGTAAGCGCATTGTGTCGGACATGCGCCAGCCTGAACAGCCGCGATGAGCTAGACCTATTTTAAGAAACTACCTAGTTCTTGGAGCATCCTAGGACAGTCCCAGGTCCCTGACAGCGCATTTTGAACTATCAGGGTAGCACCCATGTTAATTCTTCCAAGTTCATCGTGATGAATGGGAAGAGCGGCGAAAAAAATAGTTATGTGAGAAATGAG
>JAKTWD010000058.1:0-29963 GCA_030581935.1 Metschnikowia corniflorae | reverse complement strand
GTCATGGTTACGTGGAGACACTGTGACGTAAAGTGAAAATAATACACAACTAAACAGGCTGTGTCATTAATTGATTGTTATGTGTTCGGAAAGAATTTGAGCCAGGACCCTTTTGTCAAAATCAATTGATCTATATATGTTGGATTACAGCTTAATGGGCACTGGAGCCTTAACGCTACCTTATAATATCGTTACTGAATAGTTTACTAACTGACAGATCCCATGGGCATCCCCATTCCAAGAAACCTCATTCTACTCAACGTTCAAAAAAGAATCATTGAGAGCTTCCTCAGCTCAAAAACCCGCTTGCACCGCCTCCTAAATGACCAACTGCGCAATCGTTCATTCCTCACTATCACCGCCCACGAATTTTCTTTAAAATACGTCCATCATCGCCATCACTCCTGGACGTGGCGCTTTGTTAAATCTTGTGCCGTTTTAGATTTTTGAGTTATCCTCAACCTGCAAAACGCTACCAAAATAAACGAGACTAGTCCGAAACCCTGGATTTGAATATTGGCATTTTCTTACTCAAAATGCCGAATATCTTCTTCTCAACCATGTTCGTTTCTTTGGTTATTGCCATTTCTATCGATGGACTGAGAATCCTCGATACCATTCAAATCAGACACAACATCTACACTAGAGACTCCCACTCAAAGTATCTCGGTGAACGGCAGCCACACAGCATATACTTGTACGAAACCCACCGCAAGTTGCAAGGAAAAATCCTGATCTTCACCGAAGCCCTCAGGTTTGTGTGTGACTGGGACCGGTGTGATATGCGTGTTTTCAGTGAAGTGCACGAAATCTTGAATGCAAGATTGACACAGCTTGAACAGAAATACGAAGGCAAAATGCCGGGCGTGTACAATCGTGACAGAGAAATAAAGGCAATCCGATACATGTACCAGGTTCTTGATACCGCCTATAAAACACTGCTAACTTATGAAAGCGATAGCCGCCCAGGTGCACGAGAGGTCACATTCATATATGTGTTGACAGCCAGAATCATGAGTTTGTCTATGGTGAATGGACCCTCTATTTCTTCAATTCCTGATTTTCAAACCAAAATAGCGCTTCTAGAAGAAGAGCTCATGGTGCATAGTAAGGGGGTGTTAGAAAGTAAGGATATGCCCCGGGGAATGAAGAGTATATTTGATGATCAGGCGAAAGAGGTGACCAAAAGATTGAATATGATGAAGATAAGGACAGGCGCGGCGATATAGTTTATAGTTTTTATTGTGAGCGGGACATGAGTTTGACTCTGACGAGCACATCGCGTAGGAGAGCGGAGCGCAAACGATCAGCTGTCCACAGTCCTTACTTAGATACGTAACATTTGTACTTTTTTTCGTTTGTGACAACATCAGATTTGCGTTTGATGGCCGTGAAATGTCAAAGTCGTTTGGTACACTAGGCGAAATTCGTGAAGCGCGTGTCTTGTCCGCGATTAACCTCCCACGATTGAAAGTACTTGAAAGCTCTTAGGGATGTCTCGGAACTTTTCGTGCTCTTTAATTCTTAAAGCTTCGTCAAATCCACGACCAATTAAATGACTTCCTCAACTTGTGGAGTCTAACATGAATTGTCTTCTGCGAAGGAGAATGTCCTCTTGAGAGATATACTCTTCATTGCTTTGAGTTCAAAGGAGCCTTGCTTGGCATATCTTCGATTTCGAAGAGTAGTCGGGGGATACTAAACCGACGTGCCATGTGAGCTAGTTTCAACGAACCGTCCCTTCTATTTCCGGGGGTGGCCAAAGCACTTTTGCCTTCTTGATGAATACTATCTTTGCGCAGTATT
The DNA here is from genome assembly GCA_030581935.1 of Metschnikowia corniflorae. Taxonomy (NCBI): domain Eukaryota; kingdom Fungi; phylum Ascomycota; class Pichiomycetes; order Serinales; family Metschnikowiaceae; genus Metschnikowia; species Metschnikowia corniflorae. The sequence continues at coordinate 28,157 of JAKTWD010000058.1, read as the reverse complement.
TAATACTGTTTGGTGGATGAATCTGCGGTATATGTTCATCGTAATCCTATGAGAACCGCGTCTTGCGGTAACGCCGCCGGTGACTGGTGGCGCCGGTGACTGGTGAAACGCGTATTTACGAAAAAGTAAGTACATCAGTAGTTACACCGCAGCCATACTTTGCACCTGGGACGTACACGCCAATTGTTGGTCCGACTGTACATACCCACAAAGTAAAATGATCACAAATGAGAAGAATTGGAAAGTGTGCTTCACGTTCGAGATACCATAGAACTGCTAAAATACAAACATCTCATAGATTTTGAGTGAATTCGCCGGGGCCTAAGCTGCCGAGGTGGGCGACCTGCACATACCCAAACAGCCTGCAACCTTCTCTTCTATTTGCCTCTCTTATACAAAAGCATTATACTGGAAGAGCTTTGTTCAACCCTAGTGCTGTGCTTTCACTGCCAATTTTCTGATTGGCCGCAGACAGTTTCGATAGAAATTGTCTTGAGAGTCATAGTTACACTTGACCAGCACCAGTACCAAGCGGATGTTGTAAACAGACCCGTACACCCGAGGTGTTGGGCAGTTGAACCGGGGAAAATTCCGACAGAAAGGCGGGGTTTTAGGGCTATTTTGGTTTTTTTCGCTCACAAGTATACCTGATATATCTTTTGTGAAAAAAATCCCGTTGTTTGTGGCGGTATTCTGTAGTGGTAAAGGTACTCACATGTGAGGTTCATTGGCTGCGAAATTAGCCTGGTAGAAGATCAGTGGGCCAACGTCTTGGGGAAAAGTTTCAGCGCTTTGGCCAAAAGAAAGAAAAAAAGGCGACAGATAGCAGAACCAGACCTAAGGTGATAGATTGTCTGAGATCACTCAACCAAATTTTTGGACTAAAGTACCCGGTATCGTGCTAAGACCTTTAATTTTAAACTTCATAGAGAGAACCCACAAATAGTCCGAGTTGTGGCATTGAGAAACCCCGATTGATGTGCCTGATACACATATTAGCGGAGAGGAGTGTGCTCATACGTGAAGCATGCGGATCAAAGCTACTCCATAGAAAAGATATCTTTCATCAAACAGGAAAGAAGAGGTGCAAGTAGTTCTTGAATAAGGTGTTACAAATGTTTTCACAATAGCACGATCTCATGTTCAATTGAGACTATGTTTTACTGAATGTGTCATTAGTGCCCATAGAATTTGATACACCGATTCTGGCTCCTCGCTCTAGCGATTTAAAAGTGTTTTTTTTTTTTTGGTTGGCGTCTTGTGGTGCTATTGAACCAAGCATATTTAGATCCATTTGAAACCAATTAGTTGCTCCTCTTACTATAGCAAAGGCGAAATACAATATAGTGCATGGAAAACGAAATGCTTTATGTTGCTATTGTTCTCGATCCACGATACAAATTGGCTATTGTCGGGTACCTAGGCTTCTCAGCCGGAAAGATCATTGGGATCAAGAACGTTTTTTTCAGGGTTATGGCGAATACCAAAAAGATAATAAGGATGCGACAGTCGATGAATGTGCTGGCGCAGATCAGGTAACCCCGAAGCATCTAATGGCTATGGGTGGTTTTTTCTCGATGACGATGCAACAGAAGGCAACAGCGACGAACTTGAAACGTATCGCAGGCATCCGCGTGAAAGCAAAATCATGGCTGACCCTGCCTATTAGAAGATTCAAAAAGTCGTATTCCGATCATTTCGCGCATGGCGAGGGACTGTTTCGTTGTGCCTGCCATGTCAGAGCCTTCAAGAGCACTTTTATCCCGAGTTGAAACTGTCGTTATAAACAGGATAGGCAGGTCTCCGCAAGATCGGAAAAGATATTGGCAATCCTCACGTCACGAGGGATTATCACGCCTGACGAAACGCCTGCCGAAGATGCGAATAACGAAGAGGAGCAGGATACAGAATTTCCCGGAATCGGGGCTAGTGGCCGACTATGACGCCCGAGCCGAGTACGAAAAGGAAGTCAGAACAAGTTGCGGATCTTGATACCTGAGCAGCACTCTGTGGTCAAGGCACATTTTGCGTCTTTCGATTGTGTAGATCTTCCCTTAATTAGAAGCTCGCTTGTTTCAGCTTATACTAGTAGCTGCATTGATTCACTCGAGACTCGCTAATATTATGTAAATACAGCTCAATGTTTTTTCAACGCAGATAACACGCTACGTTCGTAGCTTTGGGAAAAGTTTACGCTACGAAAGTGCCTACGCAACGATATCATAATACAACGCTACGCCGTTTAGCTACGTGTGCGTAGCGTAGACATTTCGAACAACTCTGAAGTGCGGCTTGTGTTGTTGAAACGGGACCTGCTAGAAATAGACTACGAGCCCCAGCCACTACAGTATCTAAGTGCAGTGCGGACTTGCAAAAATTTAATGAAAAGAACAGAAATTATAAAGGGATGGACTGTTTATGGATTGACAATGTAAGGTATTCTTATCCGAAACATCGTCCCTCGGCTCTTTTGCGGCAGGAAAGGGAGTGAATTGTGGGGAAAGTCTATGACAAATGTAGATTAGCGAAGACATCCAAGAAGATTCGGCGATAACGAGGAAATCGACGTATTGTAAAAGGTGTGAACTCTCAAATCATTCAAGACTCCGGCATGAATTGGAATAACAACTCCTAACTTCAATAATGACGCATCCCTGATTTCAGAGACAGGAGAGCGTCATTTCCAGGGATGGTTCGAAAACTCGTAAAGTCCAGCGAGTGCTTTCCCTCGTTTGGAATTTTGTTCAATAGTTAATTATCAACCACCACGCACAAATGCTGAACCCCGGAGATGAAAAAGAATGAGAGAAGAATAAGAGCAAATTCGGGAAGAACTCCGAAACATAGAAAGGTCCTGTTTTTGCCAATCAAGCTCCGCATAATCAAGCTCCGCGTATGAATTCCTCATTATTCATTGACAACAGAAACGTGTGCGGGGAATACTTTCCAGCGGAACGGCCAAGGTCAATCCACGAATTCCGTCGAGAACTTTTCAAGATTAGAATTACGTGTCTTTCCAAACTCGTCTGTCGAAAAAGGAGTCCCCATTGTCCGGCAAAAAAAATCATAGTCAAAAAGTGTCCATCTGCGCTCATGCATATACTTTACCTGCTTTTTCTGAGTTCAAGCTCTATCTTTTCAAATGGCGTGTCGGATTTGTGAAGCCATATGAGAAAACGCAAGTATTCAACTTGTTCCAGGGCAACAGCCTTGCGAGTTTTCATGAAGCTCGACTCCTCGGCATTGGCCCTGGCGAATAGCACATCCCAGTCTTGTGACCTTATTGTTCGCAGTACCCAAGAACTCTCTTGCCATATTTTGACAGCATCATCAATGAGCTCATCACCTTCAGATGGTGACAAGGTAATGAACCTTTTGTTATCCTCGATCAATCCCACCACCTCATTAGAATGAAAAATGATTGCCTCGAGGTACAGGAGCACATGCTCGTATACCACCCCGAACTCTTTCGGGTGGGATTTCAAATATTTTGCCGCAGTTAAATGGTGTGCGTTCTGAGTGAACTCATAGGTCACATCATCTCCAGTGCACAAATTGCCGTCATTTGAGTGTATGTCATAGTTGTCGTCCAGAATATAGATTTTGCGATCTTTCTGAATCTTGTGATATGTTTCTTTGTTTTGATATTCTTGGTTTCCTCGAACGCAAAAAAGACGCTTCCAGATTCCCCTCTTTTTGGAAAAATTAGACGATGAGATGTTTTCTGTGCGAACCGAGACGGAAGCTGCAATTGCTGCCGAAAACATGGTAGAGACCATCAGGAGAAACGCTTCCACGTTCGTCCAATTGTCGGCTATTTTCTTCTTGTTGGCCTATATATGTTTGACGAGGTTCGTATTGAGAGCACAATGGTTGTGAGATGTTACGAGCCCCTGCACTAATGCCAAGAAGTTGCAACAAGGCTCTTCAAAATAATGATGAGTTTGACTAGCAATCCGGCATTGACGGCCTTTGATTAAGCAGCAGAATTGATTCTCAAATTTGGCCACAAAGAATGAACTCAGTATCACTATTCACAATGAGAGGCTTCTTGATGCTCAATTTCAACTTTTCTTGAATGAAACGAGAATTTTCTGGGCAGACGTGTCTGTATGTAAGCATGACCTGAATGAATCACGTGTGCTCGAAAAGACAATGGGATTCATGGATTAAAATTCATATTCTTGGCAACCCAATTTTTTTGAGGAGTCGATGCAGTCTGTGGAGTGCAGTAGAGTTTTTTATCTGTAGGCAAGTGTAGAGACCATGCGTATCTCCGGTATTTTCGAATGACATGAGAGCGACCCCATACCTGAGGTGGCATTGAGGTTGTGTGTAATCCAGCCATCCAGTCGAGCTAAAATTTTGTAGCACTCAATTGCGGAATCTGCGTCTTCTCCTGGTATCGTTAGAAATGCGGTCAGATGTACGGTCAGATGTACGGTCAGATGTACGAGCAGATGTACGGTCAGATGTACGGTCAGATGTACGGTCAGATGTGCGGTCAGATGTGCGGTCAGATGTGTGATCGGATGTGCGATCGTCTTTCTTGACATAACCAAAAATGCAACCCTCTTCTTGAGAGTACATGAACACCTCTTTATGGGAATGCCATGTCACCATCAGGCCCCCGTCAATCCCAGCCACGGTATCCGGAATTTGATACACCTCTTCTAAAGTGTAGCTATCAAATATGCGAGAGTCGCTCCCAGCATTGTACCCTACTATAATAAAAAGGCCATCAGCACTCGCCGCTAGAGACGAAACACCTTGATCTATACTGGTCAAGGCGCGGCAATTGACCATATTTGCCGTGTTCCAAAAAGTCACTACTCCGTCCTCATTCCCTGCGGCTATATACTTACCTTTGGGATCAACAAGTAAACACGTGACCGACAGACATCCAGTTAGCGAATGGGTCAGCGAAACACGGCCATCCGAGTAATTGAGAACGAGGACCGGGCCAGAAGATAAGCTGACCAATACGCACAGGTGCCCTCGGTTTGTCCATTTGATATCGGTGATGATGTCAAGGTATTCTTGGGCATTTTGGTGCGTGTCTTCGCGTGCGCTGGAGTCAGCAGTTCGTCCGCAACCCGCAACGTTGTACTCAGTGACAAAAGCGTAGTTGTCCAGGGCATCAAAAACAAGTACAGCACCATCACGGGTGGCCACCATCATGACATCGCCATCAGGCAGAAACAGCACAAGTTTGGCCACACGATGCCGATGCAAGGAGACTTCTGATATTGATATCTCTCTTTCGGGAGCCCCGCTTCCTCGCCATATTCTCACAAATCCGTCGCCGCCAGCCGTGGCAAAAGATGTGTCTGTCTTTGGAAGCCACGAGATACTCCGCACCACTCCCTTATGCGCGTTCTCAATCACAACGGGGTCTGTTAGTCCCAGAGGAAGCACTTTCCAAATCCGGATAGATCCGTCTGCACGAGTGTTGATCACGCGGTTACCCAGCGGATTTCCTGAGAGATACACTATGGGCGCATACAGCTGCTTCTCCGAGCGATCCACATCGCGCACCGAGGATCCGCGCAACAGCTTGAGAAACGACATTGTGGTTTGGAGTTTGGGGCGCGTTGATCGCCATGTCACGCACACTTCAGGACGAGTTAACTGAGACGCGCGCACGCCTGTTGCAACCACACAGTCAGCATTACAATAAAACCTCCAGAAGTGGATACATTAAAAACGCGCACTTCTATCCACTTATCGAGGATATCCAAATATCCAGGAAATGTGTGGTTTTTATGAAGTGGATTTTTGAAAAGTGTAAAAAATTGTGGAAATTAGTGGGATAATAGAATTTCGAGACGATTCTGCCCGTGTAGATGTACGTCATTCTTTATTTCTTGACCAAAGATTTGCTTTCTAAAAATTGGTAAAAATTGATTAAATGCGAGGTAGCCCTCTGTAATGAACAAGTATTGGGCGAGAACTTCCCATGAGGAAGTCCTACTCAAAATTCGAGACTCCATCGGAGGTTTTTTCTATAGAATATATAGTTTTGCTGAGATGAGGCTCACACAGCACCCAAACCACAGCACCCCCCAATGTGATGTTTCTTTAAATAAAAAAAAATGCGCATTGTACTTTGTGAATCCTTTAGTTTTAGCCAATAAATACAAAACCGTTTTTTAAAAATCAAAAACACCAAGCTGACGACCCAACAGGCACCCATTGCATTTAGAAAACGTAATCTTATGCGTTCTTCGAGTCGTAAAAAGTCTGATCGGCTTTGTTATAGCCATATTTCGCAGCCAGCAAAGGCACATAATTAAGACTCACTCCTCACGCCACAAAGAGTGATCTTTCAAAACGAGCACAGCGATATGGTAAGCCGGGCTCGGCCACCACGCTTTAACACTCACACCTCAGATCAAGGGAGATTTGTACCAAATTCGTGAGGGCCTAAACTGCTGGGGTAAGTGACCTGCACATAATTCAGAGCCTTAGCATTTGTGGATCCAGTCCTGCCCACTTCAATAAATCACAAGGCCTCCAAATGCTTTGTCTGCCACTTCGGTAGTTCACAGCGAGCCAGGTCCACATCCGAAATCTGGAAATTTTGTTGTACACAGGAAGGTCGGCAATTTTTCACTTAAGAAGAACGAGCGGTGTCAATCTCGGTAAGTGAGTGCTGTAGCAAATCATACAGGCCAAATTGATTAATATGATGGATGAGCAAACGCAAACCCTTCTCATGTACATTCAGTAATAACTGACAATTTATATTTTTTTTTTTTTTTAAAGAAACAGATATGTATTGAAGGATGCCGCTTACCTTAGCCGTGGGCGAAATCTATATATTCTATAGAAAACCTTAACACACTTGATTTTCCAGATGTGTACCGCACATCCAGTTTTTTAGTGTCGCCCGGGTTTCGAACCGGGGTCTTAGGCGCAATAGGGTTACACCTTGACCGCTGCACCACACGAGTCAAGGATGTTGTTCAAAAACAATTTTCTTTAACTACTCAAGAATTATTGACCTGATTGAGTAAAGCTCATTCAGAGATTAAATTTCAAAGATTTCTTTTCATGAGTGCGATCGGGAAAAATGCCGTCAATGCTCTCAAGGCGAAGTGATTCCGGCAAAAAACAATTACCAACGGAGAGCCTGTCGTTATCGTAGCTACGATTACGTAAAATCGTTAAAGTTGACAATATTTATGAAGAGTTTACGATGCGACTCAACTTTGGTACTGGGTAGATTCCATATATCGAGCGCTCGACTCCACACCTTTAGCGCGTACGCTCAGGCCGCACATCAAAAACACATGAAACGCAAGTATCACTAGACTTCCTCTCAACAAAATTTGAGCCTTTCAGACTTTTGGAAAAAAAATAACTCAGAAGCTCAGACTCACCGCACATTCTTTCCCCTTGTGATGCCCCTCCGATGAATCGAGCTCCCGCCACATGCTTCCTTTGACCTGCACATACGCCCGCTGAAATTTCCAGTGTGCGCTGTTCGTTCACCTATCAACCTGATTGACTAATTCATCTGAAAGTTCATAATCTCACGGGTGAGTGTAAGGGTGAGCAAGTCCCTTTTTGTATAAAACAAGTCAATCGGCATATATCGGAGCGTTTGCCTGCCTAAGTCTGAAAGCAACCGTCTTTGTATCGCATATCTTGCATTCGCTTGTCGTGCACTTCTACAACAGTGCACCTCCACTAAAAGCACAATAAAAGTGGCATTCTAATTCACAAAAACACCACAAAAATGTCCTCAGGACCACGTTTGCTCTCGCTTGATGCGTTCGCAAAGACCGTGGAGGATGCACGCGTGAAAACGGCCTCTGGGGGGTTCATCACTATGGCCTGTATTTTCATAGTAATGCTCTTAATACGAAACGAGTACTACGACTATACGAGCATCACAGTGCGGCCAGAACTCGTGGTGAACCGCGACGTGAACAAGCAACTTGATATCAATTTGGATATTACATTTCCAGATATCCCCTGCGGCGTGCTTACGCTTGACATCTTGGATTTGACGGGGGATATGCACCTCGACCTATTTGAGTCTGGGTTTGAGATCTTCCGGGTTCTCCCACTGGGCCAGGAACTCAAGGATGACTTGCCAATCCTCTCAGGCATGAACAAGTTTGATGAAAAATGTAAGGGTTTATCCGAGAGCGAAATCAAGGAAAATAAGCCCTGCGGGTCTTGTTATGGGGCGCTTGACCAGTCAAATAGCCAATTTTGTTGTAACACGTGTGAGTCCGTGCGCTTAGCGTATGCCACTAAGCAGTGGGGATTTTACGACGGCTCTGAGATCGAGCAGTGTGAACGCGAGGGCTACGTGGCGAAGATGAAGGAGCGGATCGAAAAAAATGAGGGCTGTCGAGTGAAAGGTCTGGCCAAAGTCAACAGAATCTCCGGGAACTTGCACTTCGCGCCAGGCACGCCGTTTTCCAACAAGGGCCGTCATTCGCACGATTTGTCCCTTTGGACAAAGTACCCCGACAAGTTTTCGTTGAACCACAAGATCACGCATTTCTCGTTTGGCGCAGATCCTGTTAATTCATTGAGCATAGCCTCGCCAGGTGAAGAAGACCAGACGCCCTCGATCCACCCTTTGGACGAGTACTCCTTCACGATTGACAAAAAAGATCACGTGGTACTGTACTACCTTTCGGTGGTATCGACGCGTTTCGAGTTCTTGGAAAACCGCCAACCACCCGTAGACACCAACCAGTTCCTGGTGATCACTCACGACCGACCAATCAAAGGCGGCCGTGATGACGACCATCGTAACACTCTTCATGCTCAGGGGGGTGTACCTGGAGCGTTCTTTCATTTCGATATTTCTCCCATGAAGATAATCAACAGGGAGGAGTATGCCAAGACATGGCTGGGGTTTATTTTGGGCGTGGTGAGCTCGATTGCTGGTGTTTTGACGGTGGGCGCGGTGCTCGATCGCCTGGTATGGGCCGCTGAGCAAGTGATAAGGGGAAAAAAGGACATCTAGTGAATGTTCATTCGGGGAAGACTTTAAGTTTGTAGATAAAGGTAGGAGTTTAGGATGGTTTGCGGGTGCAGGGGTAAGGAGAGGGATGCGAAGAGACAGATGAAGGGATGAACAAAGCATGCCAGAGTCATTATCAGTTGAAAGTAGAAAGACGCGGATCCACGATATTTACAGATTCAATATATAGGCTAAAGCGTTGTGTGGTGGATGAAGACAGATCGTGGAAAGCTAAGCTGTTCTGAATGTGCGTCTTTATAATCTCTTGGAAGGATGATTCTCATCCAAATTCTTAAGTTCACTTTCATTCGCTTGAACTTACTGGTATGGCAATGGACCCAATACCAACATAGCACCCGCCGTTTGCTGATGCGCTACGAAAAAGATCAATTCTATGTTTGAAAACATCACTTCATCATGTATTATCTATGTACACTACACCTTCTTCAAAGCTCTATACTTCACTGAGCAAATGGCTCACTTCCTCGAAATACCCCAGGTCCAACACAGTGGCAAGCTCATCTTTCGCCAACCATTTATGCTGGATTGCCTTGGCAGGCTCAAATTCGCCCAGAAGAATGTGCAGCTTGATGAAAAACGCAGTGGAGTCTCCATTCGAGTGCACGTGACACGGTTTGGGTGATACATTGAAGTAGTTGATTTTGGGGCCCCCAAGAGTATAAAGACCCGTTTCGGCAGTTGTATGTAGCGGCAGGCCGTTGGTGACAAAATTGGGGAAAGCCCAGGTTTTGCCATTGTCTTCACTAACAACCAAATATAAAGTCCGGGCCAATTTTCTCTCCAAGGAGGCTTCGTCGTTGGATTTATCGGCGCTTGTTATGCGCGAGTTTGGAACAATCTTTCTGGACATGGTGTCTGCCTGTGCTGTTTCTTCCCCCTCTGTATACGTTTTAGGCAATCTGATCTCCTGCTTGAATCTACGGTCTCTTTGATGTCTGATTTCGGGACGGCCGCCAACGAATTCGAGATTCGGATTGTTGAATACAGGATCCTTGTTCAATTCTCTGTATCTTTGCTCGGACAATGTACCCTCTCTGAAGTAGAACCATTTGGGAAAAGTCCACATCAATCGTTTCCAAAGCTCATTTTGATATTTGTAGTACTGCTGCTGAAACGAGGGTAAATCCGCCGTCACCACAGGAATTCTCAGCAACAAAAGCGTCAGCAGGATTCTTGCTGCCGGCGCGGATGCAACCGTCGAGTTCCACCGCATGAAACCGTGCTTTAACATTGTGTTCCTCGGGCCAAAGTTTGTTCCACTTGGAGCACAGTGTTGAATTTTTCGTACTACCTGGCCTGCGTAAATCTCGTCACCGCCGGTGCGCAATTGTACGTAAATTTTGGTCTGCACTTTCGCTCGGCGGGCCTCATCGAGCTATAACGTTCGCATGGTCGTGCGCGTACCGGCACCCTATATAAAGACTGCAAATTCCGCACATCGTTTTCTTCTGCTAAAAACTTTTCTCCTAAACTAGGCGCTTATTATTTCCACGCGGTGTACAGAGGTTCCCTAATTGCCATCCGCATTTCGACCATATTGGACTTATCTCGCATACCACATCTTGAATTCGAGGGACCGTTTTTTTTGAAAATATTTCGAGCACCTAATTCTTCAAAAATTATTAGCACCACCAACCCAAGACACTAGTATCTGAGGTTGTCAAGTAAAGTACTGTAATTGGCGGAGCACGAAGTATTATTTCTTTTTAAAACTAGTTTTCTGACAGAAATTTGTGTGAAAGTTGGTCTCTTCGAGTAGCAGAAGTACCCGGCACAGAGTTGCAGTAATAATAGTTGGAATAGCCATAAACACGGCGATTTACAAACACCCAAAACTCCCGAAGTATGTCTGAGGTTCAAGTTTTCGAGTCGATCTTGAAAGAGTTACCCACTTTGAAGGCCCCAGGTGTCTCCGGCACCCGGATCAAGAAATTGACTGACATTGCCGTGAAGAATGTGACCGACGAGTCGCAGCTCATCACGGTGTTGTATAACAGGTGTAAGGCCACGCCTTCTTCGCATAAATTAGGAACTTTGTACGTGGTGGACTCCATCGTAAGAGTTTATATGGACGAGGCCAAGAAGAAGGCCGAGGACATCAATGCAAATGCGCCCGAGGGTACGTTTGGCGCGGGCGTGAACAAGTTGAGACAGATGATCCAGCCCCTTATTGAGGACGCCATGGAGTTGACCATTCTGCCCGCAACTGTGAGCAAAATTGGAAAGCTTGTAGACATCTGGGAGCGTGCTCTGGTGCTTGCGCCAGAGGCCATCAGCTCCATAAGAAAACTGCACTTTGATTCTCTTACTCCTCCAGGCTCACCACCAGGAAAGCAAGGGGCAAATCCGGTGATCCAACCTCCATTGGGTGGTTCTTCTGGTTCTGCCGCCTCAGGTTTCCCCAGTACTCTCCCAGTAGCACCCAACCAAGCTAATCTTCAGTCCGCCGAGCAAAGCAAGGCTGCCGCGGATTCGGGAAGCATATTGCTGGCGCTCGCATCGTTGGCGAAGAAAACGGAAACGCCCACTCCACCTCAAAGCGGTACTCCTGCATTGCCAAACCCTGTTCCTGCTAGCAATAACAATGCTACAAACATTCTCTCGCAGCTTTCGGCATTGGCTGGCAACAATGGCACGCCTCCCGTGGCCCACGTTCCGATCCAGTCACCTCCGGTATCTCAGGCTCAGCCTCAACCGGGAAACAAGGAGTTCATTTTCAACATGTTGCAACAGATGCAAGGAGGTAACCAGGGCGCTGCTCAGTCCTCGTACCAAAATAGTCCTGCGCCACAACCACAACATGGAGGGCCGCTGCAGATGCCGCCTGTCCCACAAAATCTGGGCATACCACCCATTCCGCAGATGCACCAACACACTCAGCAGCACGGGCAAGACGGATACCTGGGCTACCAGAATGACAGAAGAGGCCGTGATGACCTCGGTCTGTATTCACGCAGGAACAGGTCGAGATCGCCTCAGAATCGCTACAACAGGTACGATACCAATAACTATGGCCAGCAGCAAGGTCAGCAGCACGGGTATCAACAGCAGCAGTTCCAACAGCAACAGCGCCCTGGGCCTCATACTTTCGGGCCTGAGGGAGAGATGAATGTCGAGGGCAACCCCAACTTCCGCCCACGCAACATGGGTTTCGATAACTCGTTGCCACAGGGGTCTTTTAAGGTGTTGTCAAGAACTTTGTTCATTGGAGGTGTTCCCCGAGGTATGGACGAACACGAGCTTGCGGCTCATTTAGAGCCGTACGCAATCGTGCAGTCTGTAATTTTAAACAGCGAGCGCAAGCACGCGTTTGTAAAGGTGTACTCGAGAAAAGAAGCTGAGCAGGTGGTTCAGTCATTCAACAAAGACGGCGCATTGCCATTGAGAACGAGATGGGGTGTTGGCTTCGGGCCAAGAGACTGTTGCAACTACCAGCACGGAGTCTCCATTATCCCAATCGAGCGATTAACCGATGCCGACAGAACCTGGGTTGTGTCTGCGCAGTGGGGAGGCACTGGCGGAGCGCCTTTAGAGAGCGGGATTGTTATTGATGAGCCAGATATTGAGATCGGCACAGGTATCTCGTCGAAGGCGATGTCGAAAAAAATGCCTACGAATTCCACAAGAAATGGACCTAAGTCGAACAGACCTGGAGAGAGTGACGACCAATACGCTAGAACGGATAACGGCGGTGGGCCTCATGATTTCAGAAGAGGATATGCACAAGGCGCCAATCCTTTGAGCGGCTTGTTTGCAAACCAGGCTCCTCAAGTGGGAGGCTTCCCTCAACAAATGCCACCTCAAATGGGGCAGATGCACCAACAAATGCCCCCACAAATGCTTCCACAAATACCGCAGCAAGGATACGCTCCGCAGCCTAACTACGGGGGTGGAAACTATGGTAACGCCAACAACGGCAACTTGGGCTCACAATTGCCGAACTTCTACCAAAATGGCGGGCAGCATTAAGTGCTCGCCCGTCGCCTTGTATAGTACTACCAAAATGAAACATACGATATTTAGCTATTTACTAGTGCGTAGGTAGTATCTTTTTGCGGACAACTTGCAGGGTTTGAATGCACGTAAAGAACTTCTGGAAAATTTGTGGATTTGTCAGAGATATCTGGACGTTGAAAGGCTAAGAGCGATAGGTAAAACTTGGGTTAACGATAAAACTATGTGTGACGGTGAACCTTCTGAATAAAGAATGGGAAAAAGAGAGCCCCCGTGTCCCCGTTACGTCCTACCTGACAGGATTGATATGACCTGATTTAACTGACATAATAGATTTCCGAGTAATACACACCAGAGGGATTACCATTCTATTTTAGATTCACGATATTGTAAGAGGATTTTGATGGAAGCTATCATATATGTGTCTTGTATGAATGCTTATGTCCCTATTATGTACACGAAACGATTGCTTCTGAGACCTACTCTAGACATATAAACTTCGACTGACCCTTGCTCATCACCCTGAATGCACAATTAAAGGGTACATATCATCCAGCTCCATGGAACTTGTCTTAACTCCATTTTCTTTTAACTCTCGTGATCACGCCTCGGCTGAAATAGGGGCGTGCTCGCCCATAACGTCCAAGCGAGCACCACCCGAAGACTTGATCACGGTGTTGCTCACAGTCTTTGCCTTCGCAATCTTCTCGCCCTTTACCACTTTTTCCATCTCATCTCTGGTTAGCGTCTCGTACTCAAGCAAACCCTCTGCGAGTCGTTTAAGTTCGACACGCTTTTCCGTGAGTAAGCGGCGCGTGCGCTGCTCGGACTCGAGAAGAAATGTACGTACCTCATGATCGGCCATATCCCTGATCTTGGGCGACCACAGTTCCCAATTATCACTCAAGCGAACGGGACCAATGACATCGCTCATGCCATAAGAGGCCACCATGGCACGGGCGGTGCCTGTGGCGCTAGCCAAATCTGACGAGCACCCGCTGGTGACATTTTCGGGCCCGTGAACAATCTCTTCGGCAATCTTACCACCCATGCAAACGTCGAGGCGAGCAAAACACTCGCGCTTTGTCATGTCCACCTTGTCCATCTCGGGCAACTGGAACGTCACGCCCAAGGCACGGCCGCGGGGCAAGATTGTGGCCTTATACAATGGCATGGCCGCGGGAGAGAACATCGCCATGATGGCATGCCCTGCCTCGTGGTAGGCAGTGTTACGACGTGCCTCCTCTGTGAGCACCATCTTCTCTTTGGCTGCACCCATCAAGATTTTGTCCTTCGCCCATTCGAAATGCGACATGTCGACCGCGGGCGCCGAGAGTTGTGATGCGTGCACCGCGGCCTGGTTGACCAAGTTCATCAACTCTGCTCCAGATAATCCGGGGGTACCACGCGCAAGCACGGCCGCATCTACGCCTGCCGCGGTCTCCACGTGTCTCATGTGATGTTTCAAGATGCTGACACGGCCACGAACATCGGGCAATTCCACCACCACTTCCTTGTCGAACCGGCCGGGGCGTGTCAAGGCCTTATCGAGCGATTCCGGAAAGTTGGTAGCGCCTATGATGATGATTCCCTCAGTTTGCGCGAATCCATCGAGCTCCACAAGAAGCTGATTGAGCGTTTGCTTCGCGTACGCCTGGTCTTTGGGGTTACGCTTGCCTCCGATTGCATCCAACTCATCAATGAAGATAATCGCAGGTGAGCGTTCGCGCGCTTGCGCAAACAATTCACGAATACGCTTGGCTCCTACGCCTACATAGAGCTCGTCGAACTCGGACCCAGACATGAAGAAAAAGGGCACCTCGGCCTCGCCGGCAGTGGCACGTGCCAAAAGGGTTTTACCTGTTCCCGGTGGCCCGGTCAACAACACACCTTTGGGTAATTTGCCGCCCAACCCCGTAAACCGCAGAGGGTCTTTCAAAAACGCCACGATCTCCTCCAACTCGGCGCGTGCCTCGTCGCATCCCTGAACGTCGTCGAAGCGGACCGTAGATTGGCTAACGTCTACGGCCTTGTCGGCCACCTCCAGGCTCCGGAAGATCGTGCCGTTCTCGACAAGATACTGGAAAGCATTGGAAGCTCCGTATGAGAGCACTGCGAGTGGAATGAGCCACTTGAGCCAGCGCGAGGCGACCGTGAACCCAGATTCACTGACAACAACATGCACGGGGTCGTTTTTCAGGCCAGCGCCCGATCCGAGCCCGGCGAAAGACAGCTGAGCGGCTGCCGGCAGTTCATGCGCGCGCTCACGCAAAAAACGCTCCGCCTTGGCCCCCTGGCCCATCTTTCTTAGCGCCTCTATGTAGAGCTGCGTGCACTGCGGGTTGGCGGCTATTCCAGGGGTTTCGAACCTCTGTACCACAATCTGTGGATAATTGGTTGCTAGCAAGGTCGTGTAAAACTCGGCCTGGGCCTCTGGATTGGCCATGGCTGCATTTGCGGCTTGCTCAGAATCTGAGAGCATCGACATAGTACTGGTAGAGGCACTGCGAACGGCATTAAACGTGACGTTTTTGAGGTGGGATTTTGTAAGGCTTCTCGCGGGGAGGCGCCGCATTAGTATAGGTGCAAGTGCACGTTGGCGGAGCAGATGTCTCGCGGCGCCAAACATCCAGGATTTTGGCAAGTAGGTTAGGTTTGGTGATTTCAAGGTGTAGTTGGCTTAGTTAGACTGGTGGCGTGCTGGGGCTCGAACACCGCGGAAGGTCGTGCGCGGCACGGAAACTGGTAGCCGAGCGGCCGTGCTGCTGCGAATTTGGCTTAGGATCGGCGAGACAAGGCAACGGCTGCGAAATTGGTGGAGCTAGAGCTGGAAGTGTGCGAGGATTTATTAGGTCAATCCAGCAAATTAAGAGGTTGGTGGGTATCTCAAATTTTTGTCTTGATGAAGGTTTCGGCTATAGGCTGCAATACTGGAGTAAAATCTTTGCAGGATGTGCTTCGACAGGGCGAAAGGTCCCATGTAGCAGAGAGGCCTATTCAACTGGGCGGATATAGGAAAGTGTTTTTGAGGTTCCTGGAATTCTCAACATCAGAGGGACAATGGAAGAAACATGGATTTCTTTGTTGGTGAGACTCTTCCTCTTTAATACGCCCTTGCTCAATATTCAAAAATTAAGGACTCAATAATACTTTGGGGTTCCTGGGTTCCGGCTCGTCTTCGTACGTGTGAAATTGACTTATGTCGATTTTTCTTGATAAGCTGCTAAACAATACTATCTGCAAAGCAGAGCAATGAACGAAAAAGTACGCCTCAAACTCCGGGTTCGAACCCGGACGACATCAAAAACTGGATGTGCGGTGCACATCTGGAAAAATAAAGTGTGGTAAGGTTTCAATAGAATATAAGGTAAGCGGCATCCTTCAATATCTGTTTCTTTAAAAAAGAAAAAATAAAAGAGCTTTACTTCACCTCGTCAACATGTATATTGCTCCTTCGAGCTTCATTCTTTTGATCTTCTCATTATGACGAAGTGTGTTGCATTAATGGACTGCTCACCTGTTTGGAATTCGGAGATTCTATTGACCCCACCAAGGCATGAACAGGCTTGTTAGTAAGTAGTATTTTTCGCGGAAACTTCGTAGTATTTTGAATAAATTTCTGCTACTTGCAAAATAAACATGAAAATATCCTCGAGAATATTATTTAGCCATGTTTTAGGATTTTTAATATTTTTTCAGAAAGTTTTCAAGCACTTTTGTACATGGCGAAGCGGGCAGTTCGAAGCCTGGGAGACCTTCGATCTGCTCGAGGGCTTACGCCCTATTCTACCGTTGGACAAAGGTTTCAATGGCGGTCTCGGATCGTTAGCTAAAGTCCACGACAAGAAGATTTTCCTTCGGCCCAACCCTGCTTTATTTGTCTTTTTAGCAAATCTAAGCCAATCTTTGGGTTCGAGTCGATGGAAAATCCCACTTGATCGCGTGAATCGGCAAAGTGAAGCCAAATTAGAAGTCTTGAGGGTTTATTTCTTGAATATAGCCGGAAGATATTAAAAATCTATTGAAACTTTCTGCACCTTACTCGGTTTCTCTGAATTTACAATAAAACAGCCTTATGGAGAAATTAGACAGCAGGTTGACAATACCGCATGTGGCACATATATTACTTTGCTCGAGAGATACAACACTCCACAATTTAAGAAGACTCAACCCTTACTCGCTGTGGAATTTCCCAAGGCGTGTGTCAAATTACTCAAATACTACACTATCCCGTCTTGTAAAAAATGACTGTGGAACGCGACAATGCTTGATCCTCATTTGAAATTGGTCCTTATCATGAAACATGGCTAACCATCAATTTTCCAAGAGCCGATCAAGAGGCTCCACTTGAACTCTATAGGATTACGACAAGAGGCAGAAGCTCCCACTCCATACATGGAAAAACAAAACCAATGATGGCTCAGATCGATATCCATCATTGCCAAATGTTTTCATAAAGAACGATTCGATAGCAAATTAAATTGAATCACTAATGTATCTGGACGAAAAGAGACAGGATGAGGATTGGAATTGTGCACAATACTACAGATCTCGAAGAGCTACGTTTCCCGTCATCTATGAGATGAAAAGAGACTATTTATGTACTCCAGGAATGTCCTCGCCGTCTGAGTCATTTTTCTCCGGGGTGAAGTGCATGCTAGCGGACGAAAGAAAATGATGATTGCGAAAGACAATCAACATGTTGGCAATACTAAATTGGAGGGCTTTATACGGATCTAAACCCTGATGAGTTTCATCTTCAGGTAGAAGAAGAAGGCCAATCCACGATTGATCAGAGTTTGTCGCATAATTATACATTTAGACTGGGGTAAAAGAGACTTTCGCCCTTTGACTCAATTGAGGGAAACCCAAATGAAGAGCTGAACGAGAGTGGTCCATACTTTCTGGATGACGGAGATGGAAAGAAGGTGGAAGATCATTGAGTTTCAAAAGCCGGTGATAAACTGGATGAAGAGCATCTCTTTATTTCGGATGACAACGAAGTTACTTTTGATTCTTTGTAAAAAGGGATTAAGTATGCGAGCGTTGTTTGGACATTCTCGCTGTTTTTATCGGTTGTGATGTGGAATCTTTCGTTCTCCCCTCTTAGTGTGGAGATGCACCTTCTTGAAAAGAGTACTGAAAATTTTTGCATAAAAGCTACTGAAACTAGAATAAATAAGCATAAAAATAAATATATCTCTGAAAATCATTCCTTTTAGCAAAAATCGCGAGAAATACCAAAAATACTACTTACTAACAAGCCTGCTGTGGACACTGACAATATCGTACCTCTCACTTGGTCATAGAATTGGTTGAGTTCTTGAACGGTTCACGTATATAATACCCAAGCTCTTTATGCGCTTTTTCCAAGTATTCTTCTCGGATGAGAAGCGATACCTTGCCTTGCTTTTCCTTTCAATTTCATACAAAATATCCCACTCACAGTAATCTCGAATCACACATCCGAGACAATGTGCCATCTCATCAAGTAGAAAGAGACTTCGTAGCCCAGTTCGTAATCGCAAGCTCACCCTCTCTTGCATAATCTTGCAAACCACACCATTTGCACTCATCACATAAGCAACCCCAGTGCCTCATCAAAACCCTTTGATCGTGAAGTTATCGTTGTTTGCGTTCGCCTCCATCGACAAACCATGCTCGTTCGCTAAATGTAGAAGGCAAATGAAACAGAAACTGGTAGACAAATCCTTCTTTTCCTCGGGCCGGTACATTGTTCCTATCACATCCACCACGTCCATGAAACTCTTCTGCAGGTCCTCCTCTACGGGTAGTCTCGGCTCAAGAGTGTTGGGATCTGTCAACTTGGCACTTTCTTCATTTTCCATCTTGATCGATTTCCAAAGGTTGTCCTTCAAAAGCTTGATGTCGACACGTTTCGCCACGCGCGAGTAGTTCACGTATTCGGGCCGTGCCTTCCGACCACCAGAAAGGATCTGGCTCCCCACGACATCCTTGTTTTCACCAAGATCTTCCTGTAGGGGGCCCTCTGTACCATCGAGCACATCGTTGAAATCGATTCCACCGAAATTGTCGTTATCGTCATCTTCCATCTCGGCCTGGTGAAATGAAAGAGCGAGTTTTTCCTGCCGTTCTTCCTCAGCCAAATTCTTTTCTCGCGCTTCGTACTGATCGGCAAAGTACTGCTCGTCCGTATACGCGGTTTGCGAGGTATTGCTGTCTGAACCCACAGCCTTGCCTCTCCTTGCTAGAGTGAGAATCGTCTTGTGCGGCTTCAAAAATAACGTCACTAGCCGCTGAGAGTTGAATTGGATATCCTCAGGTAATAGGTGGGAGTCGGCACTGCGGCGTTCCTCGGGCCTTTTCGAGATCTGAAATTGGTTCTTCGGTTTGCGGAACATTTCTTCGATGGCATCCTCGTCGTCTTCCGCAAAAAAATCGATAAGAACCTGTTCTTTTTTCTGCCTTTTGGGCACTGTTGTGGAAAGTGCAGAAGCCGAATTTGGACCAGTTTGCCCAGTTTGATTGATTTGGCCGAATATTTTCGACTGTTTCAACGCCGTAACACGCCAGTGCTCAGGACCACGCCAATTCGTTTTCATTCGCTCGTCAAAGTACGCCATCAAATCCAGATCGAGCACTTTCTCCTTTTGTTGCGCGTGAAGTGGCGTCCCGAACCTCTCTTCGTTCTCTGGGCCTAAAGATTGATTTCGAAGTTCGGTTTCAATTTGTTGAAGTCCCACGTCGGGCGACTCCGCGTCGTCAAAATCGTTACCCGGGTCAAAATCAGGAAAATTGAACGGCTCCTCGGCCTCGCCGTTTCGCCTTTCCTCCTCTTCTTCAGCTATGAATCTGTTATTGACATCGGTGAGGATGGACCTTGCCTTGTTGACGTCGCTAAGAACGGTTTTGAGCTGGTCCATCGAGGGCGAAATCTTGTAATCTAGAAGATCAGGCGCATCGTCGTAAAGCATCCGCCTGAGGCCCGAGAAGTCCAACACGTGCTCCTTCTGATCGTTTCTATCCATGTCCACATCAGTCTCTTCTTCTAGCACTCCCTCCTTTTCAGTACTCTCGGTTTGGTTCATCGGATTTGTAGTCGCATCAAAGACCACACGCCCGGAAGAATCGATGTTCAATGTGTTCAATAACAAAGATTTGGCACCGCCCTCATCGAACTCGGCAAGCGCTTTTTTAAAGAGCGGGTCAATCGCAAGCTCCTGGTCGAGTTTTTTGATCTGGATGGCCTCAAATGGGACGAGCGTCAGCTCGACTACACGGTTTATCTTACGTTCTCTCTTACCGTTTTTGGCAGATTCAGGGTCATCGTCGTCCTCCCCATTTTCGTCGTCAGAAGCCTGTTCTTCAAGCTCCGTTTGGCCTCTTTTTGTCGCAAGTCCACTTAGTAATTTCCCCGTTTCGGAAGCCGCGGACTCGACACGGCTCAGATAGATTTTAACACACCCATCCAAAGTGGCAGAAGCCCTCTGAAAGTTGATGTTATCGCCGTCTTTGATCACGTTGAGATCGTGGAAATAATCGATCAAAGCAAAGTGCCACAGATTCTTTGTCGTGATCTTGTTATCCGTCGAAAGCTTTATCCATTCCTCGAAATTCAGCATGATCGTCAGTTTGTTTTCGTGAAAGTCAATCGCATCCTCGGCAAAACTCGAGTTTCCGTCCGCTTCCAATGTCGGCACAAACATGTCTCCACGACTTACATGCCTGGTACCCGAAGGTTTTCGTTTTGTTCCCGAAATAGCGCGTTCAGAGAGAACCCGGCCTTTATTAGAGAGGTCGTGAAGGATGGTAGCAGAGCCTCGGCCCGCCTGGTTTGGGGCGCCTCTTTTCTTGGGAAGAACTGCCATTTTTGATCAATTTCTCGGGCACTTGTTGTTATGAGGCAGCTTTCTGACACCTCCTAGAAGATTCGCGTCTCTTCTTGCTGAAACGGTGAGTTTTGATTGGGTCGTATTATGCTTTCAGGAGCCCTTGTCAATCTGATCTGGGCTGCTATGTACAGTCTGTTATGGTGTGCACACTGTGCGTATTTGTATGCAGGCTGATTGTAGCCCAAGACGGGGAATTTGAACACGGGTAGGCAGCTCAGTGGGCAACAACCTTTGAGGGAAATACCAGGTTTTATAAATTTCGACAGAGATTTGTGAAAACGCTCAAAGTACGCTTTAAGTACGCTTACGTGATGCCAATGGAATTAAACAAGTCTGAAAGCCGCTCACAAGTTATGATTGCAAGTGGTGCGGTAGCAGGCACGGCGGTCAATCTGTGAAACTCGTCGTTTTGAATACGAATTCTATGATTTACTTATCTAGCCAGGCTAACTTTTATGAACATTTTTTTTGGTAAAATCAAGATCTTTGCTTCTCTTCATCAATGTATGTCTTTTTCTGAAGTACCATGAGTGTCCGCGAAATTACTTCAATCAATCAGTGATATCTACGTGTTAACTGCTCTCGGTAAAAAATCTTTGAATATTACAAGATATGTCGATGCATGAGGACTCAAGCTTCTCTCTGGATTGTGAAACCGCATTTTGATTAGTGTCTGTATTTAGTCAATGAAACATTTGTCACGATTAGAACATACTTTTCTAATCGTAAAAATTCATTTGTCAGGGCTGATATTGCTCGTATGTGAGCAGCCAATGGTGCTATTTAAATGAGATTCACAACTTTCAGCGCAGGATTTTATCAATAGGGAAAAAAGGAAAATGTTTGACGCATCAGTTAAAAAGGCGATGACCGGCATGAAATTCAGGTAGCTATCCGTGATACCAACGACTATGTCTGACAGTAAGGCAGTGAGACTTGATATATGAGTGGAAGTCAATTGCCAAAAAAGAAGAGACATCTAACTTTGGTACAATTTGATGTCTTCGTTGATCTTATGAATGGGTATTCTTTTGATGTTTCTTTTGATCCAATGACTAACGGCTGGAGTGATACTCCTTCACGCATAGTCAGTATGAGTTTGAGTATTGGTCAAAATGAGGCCCATTAGCAACCTCCACAAATTTATTCAGGTATATTGAATCCAGCTTGTCGCTGATAGACCAGCTCAGTTCATAATTCTAGTTCTGCTTATACTCAATTCTGAGGACCCCATATTGTCTATTCCTAGCAGCTATGACTTCAAACGAAAATTGATACGCGAAGCTAGGTGCATGGAAAAATTGGTCTGCTCTGCCAGCCAAGAATCATTCATCTTGAAACCGATTCACTTGATACAGTGGGTAAAGGAAATATCCAAACCTTTGTGTGCTTTTTGATGTCCGTCTGCTCATAGTTACAAGATATTGCGGTATGTAAATGTAGTCAGTGACATCTTCTCTCGTGGTATCCATCAGTCCCACTCGGCTACTCTTGATATTAAACATTAGCCTGAATCAAAGTATTTCACAGTTGGCACTTCCCACACAATACCCCTTCATTCACGAGCTACCGAAATTCTAGTGCACATTGGTCTCCCTCCCAAATACCGGCATGCTCCTGGCCGTTTTTCCAGTCTTGCCTTCCCAAATTACTTCCTCCTCTTTATTCCAGCATTGTTTATTCGATCGATTTCCAGCTGTGAAATCCGCAAACCATTTCGCGTGGACTTGCCCACACTATTGATTCGCAACCCTCTGTCTCTGATTTTAGGGCCCTGTTTCTTGCCCACGCCAAGCCTGTCGCTGGAAACAGTCGCCCCGCGGCCCAGTTCCAAGTTTCTGATCTCGCCCTTCTTCACCTTTGAGAGAACGATGCCTGCGTCTCGTGCCTCCTGCTCATACAAGGCCACCCGCTGGTCACGTGCCTTGATCATACCCTTTCGCATGCCCATGGGCATTTTCTCGAGTTTTTTTGGCAATCCCTTGGTCCCTGAGTTAACTGCAGCAGCGGCACGGATACGCTGGTCCAAAACACGCCGTCTGGCGTTGCCTATAGGTGCCTCGTAGTCGATAGTTTTGAGCGTCAAGTCTGCACCCGAATGTTCGATGTTATGCGCCAAAATATGAGATTCGCTCAAGAGCCGCTGGAGCTTGAGATCGTTTTCCAAATTTTCCGAATCCTCTTTAGCCGCCTGCTGTTGTTGTCTTTTTGAGAGCTTCTGTAACTGGCGTTGTTTCTCTTCTTGCTCTTGTATACTAGGTACACGTCCGGAACGGGCCAATCGGCGATTCGTCTTGGGAGCACCCGTGGGGGTGAAGGATTCCGTGAGCAGAATCACCTTTGGTTGGCGTAGACTGCCGATTTTGGGGGTAATATGTGAGTTTCCCGTATTTTCTAGCTCGGAATCGGATCCAGAGCCAGATCCAAACCCGGCAAAGTCCTCCGCTTCGCTGCCTGTAGCTTCATCGTTTGCTCCCGAATCCTCTGATCCAGAATACTCTTCGCTCTCGCTGCCCTGGGCTTTGGTAGTTTTATCTTCAAACCCCATTGATTCGAGACTACCGAATTGCGCCTCAAAATTGCGCCGCTGGACCTCCAACGCTCTCAAATAGTCGTCCGACATAATCAATGAGGGCCAATTTGAATAAACTAGGGAAAATGGAGCCTTAAGTCAGTGAATTTCTCGAGCTATAGCGCACTGTGATATTTATAGGCTCGTGATGAGATGAGATGAGATGAGCTAAATGCGGGCCGATCTGCGACTTCCAAGGCTCACGCTTCTGATGAGGTCATTGTGAAATGGCCCCAAAATTGAAGTAAGGCGCGCTCAGCGGTGACTTCGCCCAGGGTGGGCCCTACAAGTAGTCACTGCACATCGAAAATGAAAGACCAGAAATTTTAGAAATTTTGTAGAAAACTGGTTTGATACCTATGTCGCTCGTATTTTGGAACTATCCCGAATGATCTCTTCAATGAACTCAATTTTCCTAAACCCCGTTTTACTGCCCCTGTAACATTATTAGGTAAGGTGCCTGGGCCGCAGGGAAGACTGGGTCCTGGGGGAAGAATTTCGCACCCCACCGGCCCCAAGTTGGGCCTAAAAGACGAAACTAACCGGGCCGCGGGCCCATAATCTCAAGGCGCAAAACTATCCAAACCACGCTGAATACATCTTCTCAGGGTTATACTAACCCTCTCAACGATTTTCCTAAGTCTAGCAATGACGCGGTTCAGAGGCTGCATAGATATACACTCTGGTCAGGTCAAACAAATCGTCGGGGGCTCGCTCACTGCCGACGACACGTACCATTCCGACTCGACCAAGGAGAACTTCGTCTCGAGCAAGCCTTCTTCGTTCTACGCTGACCTCTACAAACAGCACGAAGTTTTAGGCTGTCACGTGATTAAGTTAGGTACCAATCCGGCCAACGACGCTGCTGCCCAATTGGCCTGTTCTACGTGGCCAAATCATCTACAAGTAGGTGGAGGAATCACTGATAAGAACGCCTTGGTCTGGCTAGATACGCATAAAGCGTCGCATGTGATTGTGACTAGTTGGCTTTTTTCGCACATTAAGGAGGGAAGGACCGTTCTTGACTGGGAAAAGCTCAAGCTGCTCTCGGGATTGGTCGGCAAATCGCGTTTGGTGGTCGACTTAAGCTGTAGAGAAGTTCCCGCCAGAAAAACGAAGAAATGGGTCGTTTCCATCAACAAATGGCAAACACAAACAGACTCCGAGCTCGGTCCTGAGTTTTTGACGGCTGTTGCGGAGTATTGTGACGAGATTTTGGTCCATGCTGCCGACGTAGAGGGCCTTTGCAATGGCATAGATGAAGATTTAGTGATAAAATTGGGCGAATGGTGCCCACAAGGGTTTTCAGGAAAGATTGTTTATGCCGGCGGTGCCAAACTGGTCACAGACTTGGCTTTGGTTAGTGAGCTTAGTGCAGGAAAAGTCGACTTGACCTTTGGCTCTGCGTTGGACATATTTGGAGGCAATTTAGTCAGGTTCGAAGATGTTGTGCTGTGGAAGCAACCTGCTCAAACTATATAAAGGGTCCACATGCTTAGAGTAGAATTGACGGAGTGTAGGGTGTCATGATAGCATCCATGCCAAAAGATATCCAGCGCATTTGATTCATTCATGTCTATGAGCTGAGGCAACCTTTAGGAAAATTGTTAGTATCAGGGAGGAGATGAAATCTAATTTAGATATTTCCTCGTCTAACTAGAATTTACAAGGGTGTTTAGTTGGGGTTCGACTTTGTAATTGGTCTGTTTTCTGTTCTGCTCGGCCATTTCTCAAGTTCATCAAGTGATGTAGTTTTGGTTTTGTAACCACCCTGACCTTTTGTTCTGCTCGGCTTTGTGTCAAGTTCATCAAAGGATAAAAATTAGTGATGTAACAAGTCCAATTTGTAGTCACCTAATGCATCTTGGCCTTACTTTGGTCAAGATGAGCTGTCGACCGCATTATCATGACATTCCTGGCGATGAGACATTCTCGTTCTGCCCTGACATTTGAAAGTTGTGGGGTAGTTATAGCTTTGTAGTTATAGCTTTGTAGTCGTATCAAGTTTTGACCTCATATCCACGCTTCTGTCTATATTTCACCTTTGGTCTATGACATGGTATATTAATAACCGACTGTGGTCTCTATAAGGCAGGACCTTAATATAAGGACCTAGAGAGGAAAATAGATGCAGCAGTGAAGTAAAATAGTCGGATGATCGATCTCACACTTGAAATGAGAGAAAGAGTCTTACATCGGTATTTATATCTTGAGCTGGTGACGACCTTGTAAAACGCTCTCAAATATTTCACACCGGTCGAACAGCGTTTTCAGAATGATAATCAATACAGAGTATGTCTGAGCCGCCAAGGCACATCAGTATGAGTGACTGAACATTGGCATATTTCTCAAAGGTACGCCAAAAGTATATTAGAAGCAACAAACGCATCGACCGACTAAGCTCAGAGCTCTTTGAAAACAGTGCTGCAACATTCTGCAATACAATCGTCATCTCTGGGTTTCTCTATTGTACAATCACAGACACGCTGCTTGTAGAATCACACATAATGGTGCAGCTGTGACCCTATGAGGTTAGCCCCAAACTTCTCCTGGAGTCTTTATCTGCACGTTCAAGTTCTGTCGAGATACAAATTAAAGCCACCGTGAAAGTCCTACCATGCCGAGTTGCCAAAGCCTTCCCCATAAGCATACCCATTTGCCGGCGAGTCGCCACCTGGGGAGCGGCCGTATGTGGTGAAACCTCCGGCAGTAGCACTATTGGCCTCGACCGAATCCTTATTAAGTTCCACAGCGATGCCCGCAAGCTTCAACTGCAATGTTTCAATGCCACGCACCACCACCTCGTTCGGCGGCAAATTGCCTACAGTTTCCACGTCGACGTAAAAGTTTCCTGGCACTGCAGTATAGTCGAAAGGGGCCTCTGGGTCAGGAGCTTCTTCCCACTCACAGTTGGCCAGTTTAGGCCATTCGGTTTCGGCGTCCACCTCGTGCCAATAGTCTGTGTGCTTCAACTTGTTCCATGGATCGTATTCAAAACCGATTGCAGCACAGGGCGACCACTTGGCATGCTCCTTGGCAATTCCTTTCTTCGCTATACATGTGAGTCTGAGTTCCTGGTGCTTTCTTAATTTGCAGAGAAGCGGTCCTCTTTGTGCTGGGTCCCGCGCGACGGGGTCTCCCAACCGCAGACCATTATGAAATTTGGCCAAGTCCAGCGCGTACACATTCATGGTGCTGTCCAGATCGCACTTGGCGGTTAGTTCTAGTTTGACCGAACAGTTGGGGCAATACTGGTCACAAGTGCAGTCACGTGAGTACGCCAAATTCTCAATACCCTCGCTACAAAGGGGCACCAACCCCAAACGATGCGAGAGCAACTCATCTGCCAAAACAGAGGTGTTGGCATCGATTTCGACAAGATCTATAGCTAGCGTAGGCACTTCTGCAAGCATGGTACGCCTTAGCGAGTTGGCGAGAGAGAGGTCCACTCCGCGAAGAATGAAATCCACACGATCGCGTTCTGTCTGTCTGATGGTGACCCTGGGGCCGGCGTCGGCCGAATCGATCTCCATTTGGTGTGAATCTGTCGAGTGTAAATGTTTGGAAATGTCAAGGCTTTTTCACTTCACTTGTCTTGACATACTCATGGTGCACGGGTGTCGCGGCTCGGCCTACTGTAGCGAGTACGACTGTGAAGAGTTCGGAGGATTAGAGAATGTGTTGATAGATGAGTGGAAGGGAAATCGGTATTTTGTTGGTGCATTTAAAGAAACAGGGACTTTTCCGCTTTTACTTGATTTGTTATTTTCACGACAATCGAGAAATTTTCGAGGTACCAAGTTTCTTGAGTCGTGCAATGTTGTAGATCTTTAGGCTTGCACACAGGACGTCAATGAGCCGGAGAGGCTATAAGGAAGACCAAGGTTTTGACAGCTCGTTATGGAATCTCTTGTGTTTTTTTTAGATTTCATTCGGCGATTTCTAAACATAGTCAAAACCAAGTGATATCGTAGGTCATAACGCACAAGTATAATACGGGAATCCGAGATTGATGTAGTGATTCAAGGTCGAAACAGGCCAGTGCGGCCGCCGGCCTGTGAGGCAATAGAAGCAAAGTGTTGGGCCGCATGCAGAGAAGCACTGGGTGGGTAATATATCTCGTGTGTTGGCTGAATCTGCGTTCTGGTTTTATTTTTAGTAATCTTGAAAAGAAGTCCACGATAAAACGAGTCAAGTTTTTCGCCTCGGTCAAGGACAGATCTGAATTAGCTTTCATTCTGCTTCATTAGCATAGTGTGCACGCGCGCATAAATTAGCTTGGTAGCATGGCCTATGGAAAGCACTGTAGTTTCCCCTTATAATACAACAGCTATAAGAAGCAGAAACATTTACAACTGGTGGCTAATTTCTCGAGGAATATTACCGCTTATCATCACATACACCTTTTCGCATATTCGCACATATTAAAGTAAACGGCGCTTGTTTCAAACTCGTTTCATCTGTCTGCTTGGGCACTAGCATAGAAGTATCTCAATACCCCATCAGATTTCCACCTTTCATCGGGCACTTTCACAATGAGCGCTTTTGAAAAGCTGATAGCAATCCCCGATTTGCGTTTTGAGAGCACGTTTCTTCGCTCACTTCAAAGATATGCTGACTCTTCTGCAGGGACCAAGAAAGGACCTCTTACTGACTCGGAACTAGAACTTGCAAACCTGGAGGCGCCAAATTCTGAGAGTGAGCAACTAAAGCCCATCGGCGCCATAACTCCCGGTGTTGTTAC